>PPKG02000007.1:0-232824 GCA_003706045.2 Peterozyma toletana | reverse complement strand
ATTAAATGGACACATTCTCTCGCTATTGAAGTACTTTAACAGCGTTTTTCTCTGAAAGTTAAAGGTCCCTTGGCCCAGTTGGTTAAGGCGTCGTGCTAATAACGCGAAGATCGGCAGTTCGATCCTGCCAGGGACCAGATTTGACTGTTTTTTTTGCTGTCTCTTTTAGTGGTTTGAAGCTATAACGAATATGACTTATTATTCTATCCTTTACTATGTCATTCTTTTCTTTTAGACTCTCCACTATCTGTTTGCTCAAATTGGTTCTTAGCTAGCTATTCGGAACACATCAAGAATCACAAAAATGATTATTTTCAAATCCGTTGAAAAACACATCATCAAGTACCTTTGAAACTAAATTGCAAAAAACTCAAGTTGCCTTGAGTGACTGATCGAACTAAGCCTGAGTAAATGTCGTAGGAACATCATCAAGAGGGGCTTCCAAAAAAGATGGCGTTGATGAAAACAGAAGTGATTACAAGATTGGCTGCTGTTGCCTGGGCAACCACAAGTGTCGCTTGAAAACAATCATTTCAGCTTCGTTTTCTCATACGAGAGCTCTTCTCATAAACATCACTTAGCTGACACTCTACACATCATATCTTCTTATTTTCAACCCCAATAGGCTTTGATACAACAGGCTATACAGTTTGCTGTTTTAGTTCCCTTTCTAATCTATAAGTCGTGTTTTTAATTTGTAGACAAAACAACAATATTTGAAAAAAAAAAATCGCATTGTATATAAAGAGAAGATCTTAGCGTGAAGAGCACCAATAACTCAATATGATATCAGTTATATCAAAAGGAAGGCATGTTTGCCGCTTATATCGTAGTATCAGACTTATACGAGCTCATGCTACGGTTGCAAATACTGAGTTCAGTGAAAAACCGGTGATAAACCCTGTTGGTATTCAACATCTTTCCAGAGGTTTGCATAAACAAGTGTTTCCAAACAGTGACCTAAGGACACATAAAATCTCAAGAAGTCAGCTGAAGATGGTCAAGTTATCACAACAACATTTGATGAACAATGATTTGTTTGGCAAAAAAACTGCAATATGCGACCCAATTGACTTCAAAATACCCAAGTTGCAAGGGAAGACTCTAGATGAGCACTTCTATAAGATTGGATCGAGCACATCGGAGAACTACCTCAAACTAGTGAATTCATTGATAAATATTGGAAATAGCTTACCCAAAATACCGACCAGCTGGGAGTTCAAGTCTGGGTGGACAAGATATACAGAAAGGGGGAAACCACAACAAGTGCCATATCCACAAGAAGACGCATTAGTATTTGATACAGAAGTCTTGTACAAAGTCTCCAAATTTCCAGTAATGGCAACTTGTGTTTCCACTAATGCATGGTATGGGTGGGTTTCACCATATTTGACTGGAGAGTCAGATGCAATGGAACATTTAATCCCACTAAATCCTAAAAATGATGAAAAATTGGTGGTAGGCCACAACATATCCTACGATCGTGCAAGAGTTAAGGAAGAATATTCATTGAAGGCTACAAATACGTTTTATATGGACACAATGTCTATACATATCTGTACTTATGGGATGGTGTCCAGACAGCGAGCAATCTACTCAAAATATAGGAAAAATAAAGCTACTAGACTTCTGGAAAAACACCAAGGAGAAGAGGAAGAAATAGACCTATCGTTGGACAAGATAAGATCCGAAGTAAAAAGCTCGGAGTTGAAGAAGATTTTGGAGAATCCAATATTAGACCTTGAAAATGATACTGAAGTTCTCACGGACCCATGGTTGAATGTTAGTTCGACAAACTCACTCGCTTCTATTTATAAATTTCATTGTGGGGCTGAATTGGATAAGACAACAAGGGATTTCTTTTCATTAGAGGATCACCAGGTGATAAGAGACAATTTCCAACAATTGATGGCTTATTGTGCTTCAGATACACACGCTACTTTTAACGTATTTATCAAGATGTTTCCCGTTTTCAAGAAACTTGTGAACCATCCCGTCAGTTTTGCTGCCTTGAAAAACATTGCTCAAAGTTTCTTACCAACAACAAGATCATGGGATGAGTATATTTCAACTTGTGAGAGTATTTTTCTTGAGAACAAACAGAAAATGGAAAGCAATCTTCACGATATGGCAAATCAAGTTGTACTTTTGAAAGATGATCCAACCAGACCATGGGAGAAAGACCCATGGTTATCACAATTGGACTGGACTATTACCCCTATCAAACTCACCAAAAAGGGATTACCATTCAAAAATCAGAAGTTGCCAGGCTATCCAGAATGGTATAAAAAGTTGGTTTCCAAAGGCCAACTTAGTCTTACCACAAAATCAAGAGTAGCTCCTTTGATTTTGAAACTTTCCTGGAATGATTCACCGTTGTACTGGTTAGATACTTATGGCTGGTGTTTTATTTCACCGAGTGAATATAAACAGAAGTACCTTGCATCGAGTTATTTGCTTATATCTCCTAATGATTTGGTTGAAGATAAAGAGTTTCATAGATTTCCAAAAAAATATTTGGATGAAAAATTGTTTTCAATTTTCAAGATTCCACATAATGATGGACCAACAGCAAGAACGGCAAGTGTAATGACCAAGGCATTTTTAGGCCATTTTGAAAAGGGGATATTAACTTCAAAGTATGAGCTAGCGAAAGATGCTTTGCAGTTGGCTGTTTCATCAAGTTATTGGACAAGTGCAAGAGAAAGAATCATGAACCAATTTGTTGTCTATTCTGATACTAGAGAGGGATTACTTGATTTTGGAACCACCTCTGATATGGGAATGATTTTACCTCAAATTGTTCCAATGGGAACGGTTACAAGAAGAGCTGTTGAAAACACATGGCTAACAGCGTCAAATGCGAAAAAGTCAAGGCTTGGTTCCGAATTGAAATCGTTGGTCAAAGCCCCACCTGGGTATTGTTTTGTCGGTGCTGATGTGGACAGTGAGGAATTGTGGATTGCAAGTTTGGTCGGTGATTCAGTTTTCAAGTTGCACGGCGGAACAGCAATTGGATGGATGACTTTGGAGGGTACTAAGAATGAAGGTACTGATTTGCACTCAAAAACTGCAAATATTTTAGGGATTTCAAGGAATGAGGCAAAAGTCTTCAACTATGGTAGAATATACGGTGCCGGTTTAAAGTTTGCTACCACTTTATTGAAAAAATTTAATCCTGAATTGTCTGATGCTGATGCATCAAAAGTCTCAAAAGATCTATATGCTGCAACAAAGGGAAAGACTGGAATCTATAAAAAGTCAAGGACTTGGTATGGTGGTTCAGAATCTATTGTATTCAATAGACTAGAGCTGATTGCTGAGCAAGAAGCACCAAAAACTCCAATTTTGGGTGCAGGAATTACATACGCTTTGACAAAAAAGAACTTGAACGCTAATGCGTTTTTACCGTCAAGAATCAACTGGGCGATACAGTCCTCAGGTGTTGACTATTTACATCTATTGATAATGTCAATGGACTACTTGATTAAACTTTGCAAGATTGATGCAAGGTTGAGTATCACTGTTCACGATGAGATCAGATATTTGGTCAAAGAAGAGGACAAATACAAAGCAGCATTGATCTTACAAGTCAGCAATCTCTGGACAAGGGCAATGTTTTCACAACAGTTGGGTATAAGCGAAGTTCCACAATCATGTGCATTTTTCTCACTGGTGGATATTGATCATGTTTTGAGGAAAGAAGTTGATATGGATTGTATTACACCGAGTAATTCAATCCCAATCCCACATGGTGAGTCTTTGGATATCCTTCAACTATTGGCCGTACCTGGAATTCGTGAGTTTTTTGAAACCATTCCAGATTGTGACTTGGATCATTTGCAGCACATCAAATTTGAGGAAAGAACACCAGTGATTACCAGATTGGACGAAGGTTTGAACCAAAACTCAAAGGACCTCTTCACAAATTTACAAATCGTGACCAATGAGAAGGATTTCAAAAGCTTAAAGAATGGATTGTTGAAGAATATAGATAAAGATGAAACTTTTGAACAGCGTAGAAAGTTTGAAAACATGATGGTTAATGAGGATTTGTACGAGGATGTTGTGTTGGATGGAACTGTAGGTTTAAATATGCATGATATTGATCTCAAAGAGCTCCATTGATGATTGAAGGTGATTTGTATTGATTCAGAGAATAAATATAGCTCAATAGATCAAATAGACATTTTTTTATTAACGTAGAACAAGGAAAAACGAGAGGCACATAGAAACAAAAATATACATAATAAATGATCTATACAGAGAAAGATCTTTAATAGGCATCCTTTCCACTGATAATAACATCGTTAATCTTCAAAATCATCCTTGTCAATTGAGTAGCCAAAGATAACTGTTGCTTTTTACCTATTAATGGATCAATAACAAACAATTCCTTCATATCGTTACTATTCTTTCCCAAACAATCAACACCTAATGCAGAGTTTCCTTCCAACACCTGTCTAGCTTTCAATGATGTCAATGTTTCAATTGAATTCAAACCTGAATTTTCAGCCAAAGCCATTGGAATGGCATCCAAAGCAGCAGCAAATGCTCTGAAAGCGTATTGATCAATTCCTCTTTGTTTATCAGCCTCATTGGAGACAGCAACAGAACACGAGATTTCAGCTGCACCACCACCATAGACAACTCTTGAATCTCTGATCAAATTACGTACAACACAAATTGAATCGTGCAATGCTCTTACGGCTTCATCGACAATCATTTTATTGGAACCTCTTAAAAATGCGGTAACTGTTTTTGGATTAGCACAGTCTTCGATAACCAACATTCTATCACGAGTGGTACCAAATTCAATCTCACGAACTTTACCAGCAGTTCCCAATTTTTCTGGTGTTAAATCTTCGAAACGTGGTACAATCTTACCGTTTGTGGCAATCGCAATCAATTCAATTTCAGGACCACCAACCCAACGGATAGCCGGTAAGTCGTTAGTCAATAACAAATGATTTGCTTCATCGTCAAAACCCCATTGACAAATGACAAGGTTTGCACCTGAATCTTTGACGTAATCAATCATTTCTTTGAACTTCTTTTGTTCGTAATTTTGCAAGTTTTCAAATTCTTCAACTGTGGCAATGTCCAACTTGTGTTTGGTTTTTGGCTTTGGTGGTTCAAATGGGCAAGTCAAGATAGCCAATTTCGCATTATCTACGAATTTTGGCATCTGCGGATGAGAGAAATCTTTATCTATGATGACACCTTTGATCAACTCAGAGTCGCCCAATGACCCACCAACTTTACCTTCCAATTTGATCAATTCAAAGTCAACATCTTTTTTAACAAAATCAGCAACCGATAAAACGGCTTCAACTGCCATTTTTGCAAATTTATCATGGCACTTTGAAACAATCTTGGAACCCAATGAAGTCTTTGCAGCTTTGAACAAGTTCGAACCTTCAGAGAGATTTTCCTCGACATTTTCAGCATGGATCTTGATGTCATCTGCAATCTTATCCAAGTTGGAGATGGCAATCTTACAAGCTTCATCAAACCCATTGGCGATCTTTATTGGATGGATACCCTTTTCGATCAACTCCAAAGCTTGGTCCAACAAGGCACCAGCCAAAACAACGACACCAGTGGTACCGTCTCCAACCTCATCATCCTGTGATTTGGACAACTCGACCAAAAGCTTCGCGATCTCGTTCGACAATTCCATCTGCGACAATATAGTGGCACCGTCGTTTGTAATATTGATATCACCATCTTGGCTGATCAAAATCTTATCAAGACCTCTTGGACCCAACGAGGTCTTCAAAATTGAAGCCACCGACCTGGCAGCAAGTATATGTGATTTCACAGCTTCTACACCGTGTGATCTCTTCTTCTTCCCTTGATCTCTGACGATGATGAACGGTCTTCCCATTTCATCTTGCGCTACAATAGCGTTCGAGAGATCTGGCATTTCCATCTGTTGTTGAGCCATATCGAACCAATTTTTTTTCTATTCTGACTCTCTCGTGTTTGGAACAAAGATACAAAAGGCACTAGAACAATATTGGAATATATATATGTGAATTAATATTCGTATTTGGTTCACAAAAGATCAAACGTATACTATCAACGCGTTGGATAATTTTTTTTCTCGCCTTTCAAAATGGAAAATTGCAAGGGCTGTTTTAACGTTTTTTTTCATCTTTTCTTTTCAAATTTTTCACATTTGATACATTTACAAGTTGGGATTTGATTGGAATCGGTGTATAAAGAGCATTTAAAGGATCAAGGATGTCAGTTGTAGGCTCATTAATCTTCTGTACTGATTGCGGTAACTTGTTGGACTCTGTCACGGACACAAAGAAGCCGCTCGACTGTTCTACATGTCATAAGCAGTACGATTCATCGAGGTTCTCAAACTTGAAAGTTGTCACCTCGACTTCGGAGGCAGCATTTCCATCAACTTTGAGATCAAACAAGTCAGTTGTCAAGACAAGTTTGAAGACCTCCGAATTGGAGGAAGGTGCTACGATCAAGGAGAAATGCCCACAGTGTGGAAATGAAGAGATGCAGTACCACACGTTGCAATTACGTTCGGCAGATGAAGGTGCAACTGTTTTCTATACGTGCACCGACTGTGGGTATAGATTCAGAACTAATAATTGAATGGGATTGGATGTGAGTTGCTGTTGGTTTGGTCTTTTTTCTTATTCTTGTTCAATAGTTGTATAATATCTGTGTGTTTTTGTTGATTGTTTTAATTTGAAATGGATTTGATATAAAGTGTTTAATCTACCATCCGTAGTACCCACCACTCTGAGTATTGAGACCACCAGCAAGGTATCAGATTACGGTTTTGTGCTTGTAATAACCTTTATGTACTCCTTTTGATTTATTTTCGAATAGGAGTAAACAGAGTAGCGTCTCCCCAAATAAAACAGAAAATGTCAAAAGCCAACAAATCAAATAGCAAAAGAAACAAGAAAACAAGAAAACAAGAAAAATTCATAAAACGTTCTAATTAGTTAAAAGCAAGTGCCCAACAGCAAACAAAAGAAGAAAGGAAATCATTATCTTCGACTGTTCAAATGGCAGCATACTCAGCTTCACCGGAATTCTCATACTCATACATGTCCAAGGCAACAATAGCACTATCTCTAACAACATCGCTTTCGTCGTTCAAGAAACTCTTCAAAATTGGTAAGACTTCGTCTGTAGCAATAGATCCTAATGCTTCGGCAGCTTCGTGTCTTACCATTCCAGCTTCAGATGTATCTTGTAAAACTTTAATCAATGAAGGAACAGTGACAGGATTGGACATCTGTCCGAAAACATAAGCAATTTCATGTTTGAACAAGGCACTTGGATCGTCAAATCCAGAAGCCAATGCTAAGCACAGATCATCGGTTCCTATATCTCTCAACCTAAACATAGCTCTATATCTTTCAAATAAAGGCTTTGACTGGTCATTCAAAATATCTTTCAACTTTTCGATTTTTGGGGTTTTTCCCAAGTTCTCATCGTTCAAAGCCAAAGGAGGTGCTGGATCAATCGACGAGTATAATGATGTTTGCAATTGTTCGGTCTTTGATTCCTTTGACGTCTCCCAATTGATTCTCTCAATGGCTAATTCGCAAGTCTGTCTAATTTCCAACAACGGATCATTAAGAAGGTACTCTTTCAACATTGGTAACGATTCCACGTCGTTCAACGCACCCAAGGCCTCGGCGGCTTCGTGTCTAACCATGCATTGTTGTCCTTCGTTTGCCAACACCGATCTCAAAAGAGGAGCGGCAGTCAAGTTTTTCGTCTGTCCAAGAACGTATGCAACCTCATGCTTCAAGAGTTCAGAATCATCCTCAAAACAATCAGCAATGTACTTGACAGCGATATCAGCTCTTTTAGCATCAACATCCTTCTCACTACCGATTGATTTAAGAAAGAAAAGAGCTCTAAAACGTGTCGCCAATGTTACTTCTCCAGACTTGTTAATCAAAACATCTCTCAACTGTTCCAAGTTATTTTCATCAAAAGTATCTGCCATGTTAAATTTCAGGTTGTGTTTCTGGTTTGAATTATTAAAAATTCTCGATCAAATGTATCACCTTTTCAATATCTTTTGGTATGCTATTGATGCTCATCTGTTAATTTTTCACAAACTTTTCAATTTTTTTTTTCAGATTTTTTTTTTTTTTCCAGTTAGCAGTTTTAAGAAGAAAAAAAATGTGAAAAATCACATCATGTTAATTGAAGCCATGTGAGATAAAAGCTAATTCGTGCCTCCAATAGCCAATAAGTAGTTTAGCTGAATACAGCTCCTTCCTCTGTATGTAAATAGTAGCAAAAAACTGAACAAGAACGTCCTGCTTACTTGAGATATCGATATACAATCGAAGCTCTGGTAGACGGTCGAGCTATCGAACTGAGTGTTTAGGAGCGGGCGAAGCCATTCGAATGGGAGGTGATAAACTAAAGCTCAGTTGATCTACCCCTCTGTCAAAAGCCGAGAACAGCGAGCAAGCTCAACTGTACAAAAATGAACATTTGAAAAAAAATATAAAAAATAATAGTAAAGGTCGTACCCGGATTCGAACTGGGGTTAGCTGGATCAAAACCAACGGTGATAACCACTACACTATACAACCTTTTTGATGAAAAGACGAAAAACTGGTTCTACACTTGAGGTGAAATTTTTAAAATTTTTGAGCTCTACTGCACGACCCTGTTTTATTGCTTTCTTTGTCCTTTCAACGAGAAGCCCATGTACCTTATCTGTTTTTTACCCTCATCGTGTTGTATCTGGATTATTATTTGATGTACTGATTGTCCTTCGAAATGAAACAAGTGATTTGAAAACGAAATCATCAAATTTTTAGTAGTTAAAATTGATTTGGTAAGAGAGGTTAGGTTGAGAAGATTAGCTAGTGTTATTGTGATGCTATTAAGATCAGTGTTTTGATATGTCTATCAAACCACAATGTGATTAGTTATAAAGCATGAGATCTCTTTCAAATGTCGTTTTTAACAATAAAGGGGGTATCAGTTCAGGTTATTTTTATATAAAATCGAGGTAAAGCATAATTTGGACGATTGAAATGAGGGGCCTCAAGTTTGCTTTTTCAAGCTTGTGGCTTTTATAGATTTGAACAGACTGGGAACAATTTGATTTATTTGAATGAAAGTTATCTTGATTTGTTTTGATTTGCCTTCTATTCAGTAGCGACAGAGAAAATTAAAATGTGCAGCTTACATTTGGCCAATATACTTCTCTTTGAAAAAAAAAAAACATTTTGGGGGTAAATCGGGGATACTTTAAGCTCATTTACATTCAAAGCAATTTAATAGAACTACAACAAATGTTAATTTATGGTTAACAATGATTTCAATCCCAGTGTGAGTCTAGATGTTCAAGATGCTTCCTGTCTTTTCAAAATTTAGATATTATCCCACCTGCTTGGACAAACCACTTTTATTATTGTCACATCACACGTCATTCTCTCAAGACCCAGCGTTTGTCACACGTAGGTGAGTTGAAGAGTATGTTTGTTTGGACTTTGGTGAAAACCAACTTTTGATGCTGAGGAGAGAATACTAAAACTACCAATACTTTAGAAACACTTGAACTGTGTTTACCCAAGAATTTTTTATAATCTGCCTTTCTTCTGCCTTTCTTTGACAAAGAAAAGAAATAACTACTTCTAGTTTCTTAGCAAAACTTTCATCTCCTTACTTGTGCTCTCCAACGCAAATGTGAATATTATATGATTACACACGTAAATTATTATACAATTCTAAAGATAAAATGAAGAAGGTTTTGCAAGATCTTAAAAAAAAAGGGAACGGTCATTTACTTTCATTATTAAAAATGTTTCTCTTGAAACATACAGCTAGATTTGCTAGTTTGGTTCATCCAAAGAACATCCAATTTTATGGAACTGTCTATTGAAATACAATAATCCACCTGTTTTCAGTGCTCCATTAACATTGTTCAAAACATCCTTGACTTCACCAACCCAAATTTCATGATTCTCAACTTTGAAGGTCTCTTTTTTGCGGACTATGAATACCCTCTCTGAGTTGTTTAGAATTGGAATATCAATATATCTACCCAACATCCCTAGCTCATTATCCTTATTCCCAACAGACTTGTAAAGAATATAATCTTTTTCCTTCTCCAAGTTTAAAAAGGGTTTCGAATGTATGATTCTTCCCAACGTATCCTTTTTTGGTTTTATACCTCCTGCAAAGTTTCTGGCCAACTTGACAGATTCCAGGTTTGGTGATAGTACATGGATAGCAAAATATTCAAACTTGTGCAAATAATTTGATGTTATGGACGGAACTTGCATATTGAACTGGATCAACGGCTTGGGATAGACACACAATGAACAGACAGAAGACATCGTCATTCCGTGGAGCTTTACTGGATTCAGTTCACCATCGAAAGGAGCAGTCAATATCATTGCCTGACTACCAAAGGTTGACATCGATTCTTTGAATAGATCGTGTATTGATTGTTGCTCTCGATATTGAAATGAAATCTTGCTGAACAGCCTTACCCAACAAAAAGTTGGCAAAACAGCAGTTCGTATCACAGATCTATGATAAAGCATAACTCGTTATCTATAGCAATCCTAGGCAATTGAGAAGAATAGGAAACTGGGCTTTTATTCCATTTTTCAATCTCCATTTGAATTTTTTTTTTCAACACGTACAAAAGACGGGGTGCAAAAATATATTTATCGGAGACATCAGATCAAGAATGGATGAATCCTGGAATAGTATGTTTAAACGAAGCTTATAATGATTCCACGAGACAAAGCGATAGCTCAGCTTATCAAAAGACCAAGAAAAATTTACAAACCACTGAATGGTAAAGCGTTGATTGAGGTACCTGCATCAATTTCACCGATATATCTGTACTTCAAACCAAAGATAAACAGAAGAAAGATTCCAACTCATTACAAGATCAATGACTCATATCCCGACTTGCATAGCGATGTATTTGCTTTGGAGTTGGCTTCGCCCATAAGACAAGAAAGCTCATCTAAATCAAGATTACCTTCGAAGTTCCTCCTACCTCTTGTGGTACGATCAAGAGACAATCACAACTCCAAAAGCTTGAACATCAACACAACCGGTTCACACCTGCGAGAAATGGAGTTGTACTTAACCTTGTATGATTCGAAGAGTGCCGATGATCAATCGGTATCTGCGAAATCTTACATCTACAATAATTTGAAAATGTTTTTATTGCATTTTCAAGAGCCAAAATCTAGGAAAAGTTGGTTCAATATCATGCCAAGGGAGATTTTGACCAACAAATTTATCAGAAAGGACGCCATAGAGTTTAATAATAATGTTAATGTGATAGTCAATAATCTCAAACAGGACTTGACCAAGTCTTTGAACGATGTTGTTGAATTCGAGAATATCACGAATGATATAAGCAAGAAAAAAGGCTTAATATTATCGTTGAACAACATTGCTTCTGAAGAGATATTTGTCTACGACCCTACGTTTGATAGTTTCAAAATAAACTGCTTAAACATCATGAAGCACGACAGCACTCTTATTGATTCGTTCAACCTAAAGTTTAATGGTGTTGATGCATTCTTATCTTTTGAAACTAAAGAGAATGTGAAGTTTTTGCAAGCATTATATCAATTTGCAAGGTTTTATGAATGAATTTACTCTTATTCGTGTTTATAGTGGTTATAAGTTAGATATATCTTTAGTTTGTATGACAACTGATTTTCAGTTTGTTTGTAAGACGCAAAATCGTTTGAAATAAATGTTGGTAAGATGAGATTGTATCGACCCAATTCAAAGGTTCCCAACCATGAATAAGATATCAGGTCAATTGCTCATAAACCAATAAGCCGGATGCTAATCATTTTATAATGTCCACTATAAATACTCTACTTCCTCGATCAAGCATTGATCTTTCAACCAAGAACACAAAACTGTATATAAATACGTCGTTGGTGTATCATAATCAACTCTTCATTGGATTGAGCAATGGTAATTTGCTAATATATGATATAGTTGTAGGCGATGACAATGAGATGGATATTAACTATAAAAAGTTAAGTGAAGACCTGAGCGATCTCAACACGTCTTTTGAGAGATTTGATTTCAATAACAACGTTTCGGATTCATTGAGTTTGCTTCGAGAGATAGACAACATTACGAAATATCCCATTGACCAATTGGAGATATTGCCGGATATGGGATTCTTGTTGATTTTGTCAAACTCGATAGCATATGTATTGAATATGAACAGAGGATTTGAAATTGAACAAAAACTTGACAAACTCTCAGCTATAATAATCAAGACGTTTTCAAGTATCATCGAGAATGGAAGTAATTCAATTGATAAATCATTCGCTTCAGACAGTTCAAATGAATTTTTGGATAATATATCATTGGCCACACTGAATATTATGAAATCAAACAAGGGTGATGATGGTAACGAGGTGATAAATGACTATAGATCCTATTTCGTCATTGGGACTAAAAAGAGACAATTAGTGATATATACATTCATCAAAGACGAATTCAGCAGTAAGTTGGAATATAATCTAAATGATAAAATGAAAAGTTTGGAATTCATATCATCTGAAAAACTTCTTGTTGCATTAAACAACTCAGATCTTGTGATGATCGATCTATACAACGCAAACCCGTTGACATCAGTACAGCAAATCCAATCATCATTACCATACATATCCACATCAGTACTTTCATCATCTAGCTCATCATTTAATTACTTCAATAAAGGTGGCTCAAAGTTGTTGTTATTCAGAATTTTGCCCTCAACAATGCTATATGTCAAGGATTCGATAGGATTGAAGATCAACGAGGCTGGTGAATTCATTAACTACAGAAACAAAAAGTGGAATTCCAACATTAAAAAAAACCCGATGAATTTTGTCAAGGCTCCTGACTTGATAAAGTATTGGTTCCCGTATATTGTATGTATTTACAACAATGGATATACCATTGAAGTCAAAAATATTGATTCTGGAAAAATAGTTCAAAAGTTTCAACTCTCATTATTGCTAAACAGTGGAGAACAGATTGTTTCAATTGTATTTCAAAAAGAACTTCTGATCATTTCAACAACTTCTAAAATATTCACATTCCAAAAGGTGCCATTTCATGTACAATTGATTGAGTTGAAAAACCTCAAGAAATATGAAGATGCGATACTTTTAATTGAGAAATTACATCCATTCGAACTAACAGAGTATTACAATCGTTATTTTCCTATAGAGGAAGAGTTATCTGATAACGATAAGAAGTTCTTGATTTTGAGAGAATTTCAAATAAAGTATGCAGAAAGTCTATTTTTGAACCATAAGCATGACCAGGCAATTGAATTATTTATTTCATTTATGGCACCTCCAAACATCACAATTTCATTGTTTCCATCAATCGTCACAGGTGAAAGTTTTGAAGATAATGTGATTGATTTGGAAGAGCTATCAAACAACACTCACTTGGAAGAAAACGGTTCAGTATATCATAATTATCAATCACACAATAGAATTGGATCACCAGTTAAAAAATCATCACCATCATCACCATCATCCCCTTTGAAAGCGTCAATCTATGAAGTTGATATAGATTCAGAGAATTTTTCCACGTCAAGAAAACTGTTATTGAAATCAGTATCAAGTCTATTACCTTATTTGACGGATACGAGGCGTAAACTTTCAATGTTATCAAGTCCTAATTCACCAAGTTTCGAATGGAAAGGGGTTTCAATTTCCAAAAAGCTATACCTTCCAGATGATAATGATGGTGATTCTAAATTGGAAGAATTAATCAAATTGGTGGATACAGTATTGTTTAGGTGTTATCTCATTGCTAAGCCAAGATTAGTCGGACCGTTATTGAGAGTTTTCAACAATTGTGACATATCAATTGTTGAGAAGAACCTTAGAAAGAATTCAATGTGGAAAGAATTGGTAGACTTTTATTATGGTAAGAATTTGCACGAAACTGCTTTGTCACTATTGAAGGAGTTGAGTACTGGTGAAGAAGATGTATTTTTCAAGGGTGCTAATGCCACTATTCAATATTTGCAGAAATTGGATAATAATTACTTGGGGTTGATATTCAAATACTTACCAGTTGATAGCTTGACAAATGTTGAACTGATATTTTTAAACGACTCGATTGAGTCAGAATCTTTAAATAAGTTCAAAGTTTTGGATTTTCTTGAAAATCTAGATGGTGATGAGAGCAAGTGCGACCAATTGATTATAGCTTACTTGAAACATGTTATTGAGGAGTTGGGTGACACGAGCACAAAGTTTCACACAAGGTTGGCTGAACTATACTTTAAGGAATTTTTCAAGAATGGGTTGAACTTTGAAGAGCTATCAACGTTCTTGAAACAGTCAAGTAGCTACGACTATTCGATGGTTTTGAAAATAATTGATAATGAGCTACCCAATCATGACCCAAACTCGCATAATAAGGCGTTGATGTTGAAGACTTTTGTTTTGCTGAAATTGTCAAAGCATGATGAAATTTTGAACATTTTGATATTCGAAATTTATTCTTTCGATAAGGCGACTGAATATTGTTTGAAACTGTACGAGCTGGATGAAACGTTGGGCGTTGAACTATTAACGTCTTTGCTGACAAAGTTGTTGACTCCACCAGTTGAAGAGTTGGCCGAAGTCTTTCAAGAACAATTCGTATTGCTATTGTCGAATCAAAGCCTCAAACTAGACTTCATAAAAATTTTGAACAGGTTACCTCTGAGCTATTCGTTGATCGACGTTGCAAAATTCTTAACATCAAATTTGAACTCAATTTCAAAGAGGCAAAACGACCTGTTGATCACCAACAAATTGGTGAATCTACAAAATCTAAAGTTGAAAAACCAACTATTGAATGCTCGCTCATCAAGTATCATCATTAATGATAACTCAAAATGTTTAATTTGTAATAAGAAGTTGGGCTACAGTGTATTGAGCTGGTTTCCCAACGATGTGTCTGTTCATTACGGGTGTGCCAGGTTATATGATGAAGTTTATATCGACGGTAAAGAGACCTGAACTGAAAATAGGTTAATATATACATCTACAATAAAAAATAGTTGATAGAGATTTTCTAAATTAGAACGATTGGTACTAATTTTATGCCAGATCTCGCGACGCATAAAAATCTGACCTAAAAAATTCTAAGACAATCAATCCGCTTGAAGTTCACCACTGAGACATTGAAGTGGACGAAGTAGAAAAGCAAAGAGTTCAACTTGAAATCTTTCAATAATTCATTCTCTTGGGTCAGTAAAAGGCAACAAAGATGGCTTCAATTGGTGTGATACTAGGTCTTGCGCCTTTTGTGATGCTATTTATCTCATTTTATCTACTATCTTCGAACATTTTGTATCCATCAATACCAACGCTATTCGATATCTCCATTGTTTCGATTGATCATCAGGATTTAGGGTTGGTTGAGTTCACTAATAATGATGAGAAGAAGTTTTCCTCGCTGAGACAGATTTTCAAATATTTCAATAACCAGCATTTGAAGTATTCCACTAGCAGTGGTAACATCCAATCCATCAAGCTTTTCAACTTGAAGAAAATCAATATTAATCGATTGGTTCAGGTCATATTTTCCACAACTTCACTGTTCATATTACTATTGATGCTGTTGTGTCTTTGCGAGATTGACAGTATATTCAATCGAGATAGTAGGTTAATAGTATGGAAATTTTTACTTCCAGTGCTTACTGTTGTTTTGATTTATCTGATACCTTTATTGTTGGTTGAAATATTTACAAATAGGTACATCTCAAACTTGGATTGGAAATCTCATTGTGGTACAGTATCGATAATAATAGCAGTGTGGTTATACTTCTTGAGCGAGTTGGACGTTGTCACTGGTATTAACACCGATGGCTCGCAACACAACTACCTAACAAGATCGATATCTGAGTTGACTCTATTGGGGGTCACTTCCATTGCCGTATTAACAGGGATAGGAACCATTTCAAATCCATATTTTGAGTTCATCAAAAAGAATAAAGTTGTCTTGCAAGTTGATATCGATAGGGCGGTATCGAGTTTAAAAACTACCGATAGCCTATTAAAATCGAGGCAGCAGGAATTGGAATTGTTGAATTCAAAACCAGATGCATCTATTCAAGATGCTGGAAATCACTCAACGTCCACCACGTCGTTCAGCAAATTATTTGGTGGTGTCATTGGAAGTGTAACTGGTGGTAATAACTCACAGAAGTTCAACCTCGAAAATGAGGTCAATTCTTTGATCGAATTGAAAAATGGACTATACACTGAGCTAGCTCATTTGACTAAAAAGTTCGAAAGCCAAAAGAATTCAAATACTCTGAGGTTCAGATTTGCCAAGTTTTGCAAGAAGGCATTTTCTGTCTATTGTATATACAAAATATTCACCGGTTTGATCTTGAGGATACCTCATTCTTTTTCCACTTTAGTGTATGGTGAAGATATGATGTTGGATGATCATAAAGATGCATTGCTGGTGACTATTCTGGAATTAATCAGCAGCATTAGACTGACATCCGATAAAGAGGCATTGATAAACCAGTTGAGCTTTATACTTTCAGGTTTCTTATTCTTATGCTCAATATCAAGTGTAGTGAACACTTTCTATTCAATTTCAAAACTAATTCCAATATTGATAAGACCTAGTCAACAACAACAACAGCAGCAGCAGCAGCAGCAGCAGCTTCGTCATCATTCAGCAGAAGGGGAAAATAAGTCATCATTGGTTCGTAGTCTAATGATTCTGGAAATTACAGGAATATACATATTGGCAACTACTTTATTATTGAGGACAAATTTACCGGATTCCTTATCAACGAATGTTAATGTTGCGTTGGGTGAGCCGCTTAAAGTTAAATTCGTTGATAATTGGTTTCAAAAAATTTTCACAATCAGTTGCATGTTGACAACTTTTGGGATATTGATAAGCGAATACTTGAAGAATGACACTAATGGTGAGGGTGACGTCTTTTACGACGAGGAGAAAATGTTGGATAATGAGAAGTTTCTATGAAAACCTCAAGGTTCTTTTGTATTTCGTTTCTGTTTATTCATTTCCCTATTTTTCAATTCTTTACAAATTTTTTTTCTATTCTCTTATCCTTGTGTTCTCTATTTACAAGACATATTTCACATAGAACCATCAAGTAAACAAGCAGAAAAAAAAAATAATTAATCAAGAATCAAGCAGTAGTTGTTTTATTTTTCAAAGCCAATTCCAGATCTTTAAATTCCAAAATTGAGTTTTCCTTCAACTTTTTTAATACAACGCTTCTATCAACTAAAATAGGATCAATTTCCAAATGTTTGACCAATCCTTCGTTCCAATACTTATCATCACCCTTTCTCCATAAATGCTCCCAGTATATCTTGGTATTCAACTGGAACTCATCAATAATGGTACTCAAATCGGCAACGGATTCTTGAGTATATGCAGGCCTGTATTGTGCACTAAACCAGATATTGCCATCATTATTCAACTTTCTAAGAGATTCAGCTTCAGCTCTCTTAGTTATTTCTCTCATGTGTTTCAACTCTATAAGTCCATGGTAAGCCCTTATGGCATTATCATAATTTTTGAAGTCGGCAACTGCCATTATTTGCCATATGTCTCTACGTTTTGTTGGTTTCATATTCTCCCAATTTGGCCTTTTGAATTGAATTTTCAATTGATACTCCTGAAGGTGAATGAAAGGTTAGTCTTATGAACATGTCGGTGAAATGCAGGAAAATAAACTTACTGATAAATGGGGAAGTTGTGAGTAGATGACTTGACCACTCTCTATATTTCTAAATAAATAAACCTGTGGAGCAAATCCATTCTTCTTCAACCATGTGGCTGGACGAAACTTGTTTGACATTATTGATGATGGTATTTACAGCTTTGAAGGGCAGGAGTAGCACTTGAAAAGCATATCTTATTCATTAAAATATCTTGTTGAAAAACGAAAAGAAAAAAAATTGAGCAAAATCAAAATTTGTTCGAGCACTACCTTTTTGCATCTGTGGTACTCCTTACTCTTATAGAGGAACAAACCGCAGATACTCTTCAATTCAAATAATATATAAATAAATTTATATATTCAGACATGAATTTCAGTAAAACCTTGTTTGAAGCTGGATTGTTGAAGACAAATTTATTTGGAGTTTATTCAACCATTTTTTGTGCCAATTTGGGTCAATCTATTGATCACTTATTGTACATTAGAGCTAAGTTTATTATATTAAGACTATTATCAAGTTTCTGTAGTTGAAAAAAAAAAAAAAGATTAAGGAAGAGAAGAAAGAAAAAAAAGTCATGAATTCTTTCAAATCTTTGTTTATTTGCAGGGGTCATAATTGGCGAGAAAGATGAGAAAGAAGAAGGGAGAAGAAAAGTGCATTTGGTATGTTTTTTGAATTAACCCTAAATTGTCTTTTTGAGATCCATCTCTTTTGTTTCATCCTCTTCAGCGGATGAGTCAGGTGTTGGTAAGTTGACCTTTTTCATGGCCTCCTTCTTTGCCCTCAACAGTATCTGTCTGTTTTCCAAAAACTCGTGGTACTTGGCGATTGTCATTCTCTTTGACTTCTCCTTGTACTCATCGGTACCATGGTACTCTGTCTTAAACAACTTGTCCCAATGGCAAAAGAAGGGCTGAGAGAAATTATTCTTTATACCAAAATGTTGATGATGAATATCGTGGTATATGGAATTGTTCGGGAAAACAATCTGGAAGATGTCCCATGGGAATGCGTAGCCACAATGGTCATCGACAGTCTTCAAGGTTGAGAAGGTGTATAGTATAATCTGTTCTCTTGGGGTCAATCCTGTTATCATTGCCGCAAGCCCAGTGCCGACGGTATCCAAGCAGAAACCTTCCACCGGATCATTGTACAAAGCACCAAATGCATAGGGTACGTACAACCTATGATGCCTAGAATGGAAGCGCTTGTACAAGGCCTTGTTCAAATGCATGTATCGATGCAAAAAAAATTGCCATGAGTCGACAAAGAAGAATGCAAAGAAAATCTTCATGAATGGGATGACCAAGTAGTATGTCAGGTATATGAGTCTGCTCGACACAACTGGGAACCGGCTCTTCATCTCCCACATGTCTCTTGCCTCGAACCCTGTTGTTGGTTTCGGGTCGAACTTGTAGAAGATGTACCCGGCGATCGTCTGGATGAAATGCTGCAACACCACATCTTTGATCACCTCGTTCAACGACGCCTTGTTCCTCTCGGCGATTTCCTCCGGCGGATGGATCCTGTAGTACTCTGCCAACTCGTAAACGTCCAATATGTGGAAGAACATCGAGTATGTCCAGTACACGACCATCGGGGCGATCAACGCCAATATACCATCCGGTATTCCTTTGATCAAAGGCTCTTTTGCAACCAACTCGACCACCGGTGGCGACGACGAGTTGAGCATGGCTATCTGGCTTTCGATCTCGAACAATTTTTTGTACAACGTGCTGATCGACATGTCTGTTTTGCTTGTATCTTGTCCTGGTGTCCTGGCGGCGCTTGTTCGTCTGTTTGTTTGTTTGTTTTCTGTTTGTTTTTTGTTTGTTTGTTTGTTTGTTTGTCAATTCTGGCTTTGCGCAAATGAGGATTCTTTATACTATCAACACATAAGCATATATATATATATATATATAATATCCGCAACCGTGACGATGAAAGTGAAAAATGTTCTATACCGATCAAGTGATGTGCTTTTTTCCCACCTTTATGAATCAACACCTATATTCTCATACATTAACTACTGCTTTTTCAATCCCATTTTTCTTTAAAAATATTTTTCTTAATAATATCTGTTTTGATTTAAAAAAGTGGAATGGCAACTTTTCTTCGGAACCTCGTTTGACCCGGAAATGGCGTTCCGGGATGGCTGGTCATTCCGGGGCGGTGTGGGGTGTTGAGCGGGATGTAGTTGCCTCTTTGATATACATTGATATATATATATATATATATATCAATGTTGAAGTGCAAAAGTAGGTCTATTGATGGCAATTTAAAGCTCTACATACACACTACAGCAAATGTCAATTTTCCACAACGATGCATCTTCTTGTGGCCCATCGAACGCCTTGAGCGGTTTCTCAAAGCACTCTCAGGTGGACCGCTCCTTGCAACAAGACTTTGTAACAAGGCAACAGGGGCAAGCTCAAGGCGGTACACAGCAGTTCAACCAGTCCAACCGCTTCAACACGATCGATAACAGGTTGGAAAGCGAGTTCCAGCAGTTCAACAGTAACAATAGTGCCAGCGGTAGCATAGCGCCGTTGATCCAGTCGCAGCAGTTCAACAGCAGGCTTCAGCAGCAGCTGCACCAGATCAACCCACAATGGTCGGACGACTTCTCGCGTCTTTCACTCTCAGCTCCGCAGAACATCTCCTCATGGAACCAGGAGTTTCAGCAGCACCAGCACCAGCAACAACACCAGCAACAACACCAGCAGCACCAGCAGTTGGGTGTGAATCAGACGCTCGGTAACCAATCCTCCTTCTTGCCATCGATCCATATGGGAAGCGGAATAGTCTCCAGAGATTTGTTGTCACAGACAAGCCAAGGACCTACAGAACACAAAGAGTTGCACAAGTTGGAAGAGCAAGAGAGTCGATCGTTTGAATCCATGTTTCAATCTGTGGAGACCCAACTTCAAGAACACCAGGTAGCCGCCAACTCTCAGGAACACTCCAACGAAGGATATGACAAAGAAGCGTTTGCCAAGACAGCATCGTTGGTGGCCAGTGCAATGTCATTCAAGAACAAATCATCTACAACATCCAGTATAACCTCTGAGAAATTCAAAAACTCCAGATTTCTACAGTTGATGCAGCTGGTTGGTGAAAAACAGGTGATCATAAATAATGAGGGTGATAAATTGGTCAATAGTTCAAATGGTGATGATATAAGAGACGATGGCAGTTGATTTAATTTGGAGTTTAACATAAGACATTTTTTACTTCTCAAAAAAAAAACTTTAAACAAAACTTTAACCTGTGGCAACTAGGATTTTTGTCAGCCTTCTATCAATGTTCAGTGTTCACGAAGCTTTACTGATAAAAACCAAGCAGTGTAGAGATAACCAACGGAGAGACTTGGAAAAAAAAAGAATGCGAGTTCACTGGATCGAACAATGGACCTTTAGATTACTTTGAATTCGAATATGAACTTCAGTCTAACGCTCTCCCAACTGAGCTAAACCCGCATTATTGAAAGAAAAAGTTGCTCTATACTGTACAAGAGCGCAGGTCTCCTAACTCCTACACACCTTAGGGGCTCTTGATATAGATAACAACCTTTCTCTTCATCTTTTACCATTCAATGGATTTTGATTGTAATCTTGAATTGAGACAGTCACCGCTTGTCCTTTGCTGATTTAGAAATGGGCAAGCATTTTTCTGGAAAAGTATTGCTGGCTTCTAGAAACTTACCCAAAACATCTTGATGGTTTATCTTCTTAGCGATAGTTCATATAATGACATGATCTAATTATTCTTGGCTTATTGAAGAGGCAACTTGAAGAGTCTTACGTGCTGCCATGTCAAGGATGTTAGATGTGCCATTCAACAGATTGATGATATCTATGCTTGCATATTCTCAAAAAAGAAAACAAGTGTTCGTATTATTGTTGCTTAAAAACGGTGCAGCGCCAGTTTTATGGACAGAAACGACAAAAGGGATACAAATTAGAGTCCAGTAGGAATTTGTTTGTTTGGTTGTATTTATCAAATAATTTACAATTTCTTTTTTGGAAGAAAGCTGTATGTGTCCTGTCATCTAGATTCTGTTGGCTTTTTCGAGATCTTGCTTGTCTTTTAGAGTGAATGATTTGATACCGAATAACACTAAAAGGATTAGATTACAACTTTCAAATGAGATGTTAAACAAACCACACAAAACTCGATAGGCAAAATAAATATGTATAAGAAATGAAGGTTTATTCGTTGTAATAAAATATGGCCGTATATAAAATGTTGTTTAATGTAAATTTGAAGTCTCCCAATCTGACTTTTAAATTAAAACGATAAAAAATCAAAATGCTGGAATTATAAAATGACGATGAGTTGAAAACATGCAATATCAAGCTTGGGCTTTAGCAGCGGCTCTTTCTTTAGCAAGGTTACCAATATGATTGATAGCACTTCCAGCCTTGAAGAAATCAATTTGATCTTTCGACATGGTGTGCTTACAAATAAAGTCAAACGATTCACCGTTAGGCTTCTTAACATTCATGGTCAAAGTTCCACCATTGTCACCATCCTTAGCAACCAAGTCCTTCAAGTTCTTTGTAGTCAAGAGGTCCAATGTTGAAATCTTATCGTAATCATTCTCATCTGCAAATGTCAATGGTAACATACCTTGTTTCTTCAAGTTTGTCTCGTGAATTCTTGCAAATGATTTTGTCAAAATGATCTGTCCGCCAAGGAATCTTGGTTGCAAAGCGGCATGTTCTCTTGCAGAACCTTCTCCATAGTTATGCTCCGCTACTACAATCCATGGCCTTTGTTCTTCTTTCCATTTCATCATCAATTCTGGTATACCGTATGCTTTGCCATCAAAGTCATAAGCCTTGTTGACTTCACCAGTTTCTTTGTTTTGAGCACCGATTAACGTGTTGTATGCAATATTGCCCAAATGACCCTTGTATTTTAACCACGCACCAGCAGCTGAGATATGATCAGTGGTACACTTTCCTTCAACTTTCAAGATAACTGTTGTTGATAATTCTTCTCCGCTCCATGGTAAGAATGGATCCAACAATTCTAATCTATCAGATGTTGGCGAAACGCTTACTGGAACTTCTGGTTTTGGTTGTGGATCCAATTCTGGATAGAATTCTTCCCTACCGGCAATAAAACCTCTACCTGGTAATTCTTCTCCTACTGGTGGTTCAAATTTGAAATCTTCACCATTAGCCAATTTGATTGATTGGGTCATTGGATTGAAATTCATATCACCTGAATAAATCATTGCGGTAACGATATCCGGTGATGTCAAAAAATTCATTGTATTTCTGTTACCATCGTTTCTGGCTCTGAAATTTCTGTTGAAAGATGTAAAAATGACATTTTCAGCAGTTTTGTTAAAATCAGCGCCACGATCCCATTGACCAATACATGGACCACATGCATTAGCCAAGACAACAGCACCATTATTTTCAAAAGTCTCGATCAAACCATCTCTTTCGATGGTAGCTCTAATCTGTTCTGATCCCGGTGTGACAAAAAATGGAATTTTTGGTTTCAAACCAACTTTTTCAGCTTGTTTGATGATTGATGCAGCTCTTGACATATCTTGGTATGAAGAATTTGTACAACTTCCAATTAAACCCGCAGAAATTTCCTGAGGCCACTTATTTTCTCTTGTAGTTTCACTCAACTTTGACATCGGTGTTGATAAATCTGGAGTATATGGACCATTTACTGAAGGTTCCAAATCATTCAAATCAATTTCGATGATCTCATCATACTCAGCACCTTCATCTGCTCTCAAGAAACCAAAATTCTTGTTAACTGCTTGAGCAGCTTTAGCTATTGGTTCTCTTCCTGTGGAAATCAAGTATCTGTAATGGGCATCTTGCATTGGGAAAGTTGATGTAGTTGCTCCGATCTCAGCACCCATATTACAAATGGTTGCCATACCCGTACAACTCAAAGTCTCAACACCTTCACCGAAGTATTCAACGATAAAACCAGTACCACCTCTAACAGTCAACATACCTGCTAACTTTGTGATGACATCCTTTGGTGAACTCCAGCCGCTTAATTTACCGGTCAATTTAACACCCATAATCTTTGGTGCCTTCAACTCCCAAGGAGTGCCGGTTAATGCGTCAACTGCATCTGCACCACCAACACCAATGGCAATAGCACCCAACCCACCGGCGTTTGGTGTATGTGAATCAGTACCCAACATCATCAAACCTGGAACTGAAAAGTTTTCCAAGACAATCTGATGAATGATACCTGAACCAGGTCCCCAGAACTGAATACCATATTTTTCTCCACAAGATTCCAAGAAATCAAAAACCTCTTGGTTGACAACCATCGAAGACTTCAAGTCAGATTCCGCACCATCTTTTGAACCAACAATCAAGTGGTCACAGTGGATGGATCCTGGAACAGCTGTTTCTTTCATTCCACATGTCATGAATTGTAATAATGCCATTTGAGCTGACGCATCCTGCATGGCGACTCTGTCTGGGTTCAACTTCAAGTACTCGAGACCACGAATATTGTGCACGTTACCACCACCAACGCTCAAATCTTCAGGATTGACCAAGTGAGAGTATAAGATTTTTTCTGCCAACGTCAATGGCTGGTTGTTGGTCACTCTTCTGACCGTGTTCAAGTTCTTGATCAACTTCTCATAAGGTGGTGTTCTCTTCTGGAACTCTTTTGGAACCTGGAAAAACGAGTCGGTTGATGTAGCCAAACCTCTGCTTATCGATAAGCTCGAAGTTCTTATCGATCTTCTGACACCCAACATTATCGCTGATAAACTTCTAATAATATATGCTTAAAGAGAAATTTGTCTGATTAATCGCACAAAAAACTTGGGTATTTTCGTTTTTGTAAGTACACACAGATACACAACTACACGAGAAGAGAAAGAAGAAGGAGAGGAAGAAGGTGATGATGAAAAAAAAACCACTGTGATCAATCCAATCATCAACTTCAAAAACAATATTACTAAGAAAAACTTTTATCCGGAAGCGCTCTGAATTCAGGACCGATATATCTGGAAGCCTGCATAAATTATGGTAGTGTATAGTGTTACCAATTAGTTGATTTGGGAGTCTCCTTGGTCTTGACGGAGAACGAGAATCGCCGTGGCGGAGAACCATCGCTGTGTGTGAGTGAACTTGCTAAGTTGGAATCAGTACGTACAGAGAAATTTAAATATTAGATATCAGTTTGATTGGAAGCTTGAACAGTGATCAATATTTGAATTCCTGAGAAATTATGCCGCGTTTGAATTTGGACAGCACTTCTTCATATACCGACATGCTTGTTGACCAAATAGAGAAGCTCAAAGAAGTTTCAGCTCTTACTTTTGAGCGGTTCAAATCACAATCAGTTGGGAAAAAATTAGCAGTAGTAGGCTCGCTTGTCGTTTGCGTAATAATCGGAGCTGCTGCCTTGATCTTCCGCGGAAGGATCTTTGAGTTTGCGATCCAATCGTCTGGTAGGTGGAGAGAACTGCCCGGAGGCAAGTTGGTGATGTTTTTGTTGATCTTTGGAGTCTCTTTTCCGCCGATGATCGGGTTCAGTTTGCTATCTGCAATGACAGGTATGATCTGGGGATTTCCCAACGGATGGCCGCTATTGGCATCTGCATCTATTCTTGGCTCGCTCTGCTCGTTCATTCTCTTCAGATATGTTTTGAAACAAAGAGCAAGGTCGTTGATGGAGACGTCCAGGACGTTTGAAGCTTTCACCTTGATCTTGAACGATAAAAACGCTTTGTGGTTGTTGGCATTGATAAGGCTATGCCCTTTGCCCTACTCGTTATCCAACGGTGCATTGGCGGCTATCCCAGGCATCAAGATCCCAACGTTTGTTGCTGCAAGCGCTGTAACATCCCCAAAGTTGTTCATCCATTTGTTCATTGGTTCAAGATTGATCAACATTGGCGAGAGCAAGGACTTCGCAACGAAAGTCGTTGATGTTATCAGCATCTTGTTGACCGGTGTTGCGTTTAGCATCACAACGCTGATTATCTACAAAAAAATGCAGGAGAAGATGGCAGAGATTGATAATGGCCTCAGTATCAGTATGGACGACGACGGCAACTTTGATATTGACGACGGCAACTTCCTTGTTGACGAGGAATATGAAGGTGACAACCTTATTGTGTAGTGGGCTTGCTTTTATATATATGTATATATGTTCTTTTTTTCTCATCCATCTTATCTTTTTCAACTAATCTTCAGCATACCTTTTTTTTTTTTTCCTCCACCAGAACTGTGTTTTTCTCATGGTGTTCTCCAGGTGGAAAAATGACAATCCCGTTATTATATCTACAGTATATCATTGAGTTATTGGGTCTTGAATGGATCAAACACAAGTAGAGTCCGGTTTTAGGTTTTGGGGGAAACGCGGCCGGTTTAAACGAGGTTATGCTTATTTTAAGCCTCGCTTGAGAACGTCGAAATGAAAACAACAGAAAAAAAAAAGAAGTTTAAAATCTGATTCAGTATTGTGTTCCGTTGAATTGAAGGTATTAAAGGTAGACAAGACACTTACATACACTGTTATCAAGTAGTTCTTCTGGTGTTAATAATTGCCTAGTAATCGTGGAGAATGTTTCACAGAAAGAAGAATAAAAAAGTTGCTGAAGTGCCAAAGATGGAGTCATTGCCTCCATTTTTGAGATCACCCGTCGTTCCTTCATTTGGAAACAACTCACCTTTCCCTCCATTGCAACTCAATAAAAGGTACAAGGGTGTGTACGAAAGAGCTGGGTTTGATGTCTACAAGGGCGATTACGCCAATCATAAGCATTCGCACGACGTGAATAGGCCTGCGGATTGCAGGTCGATGAACTCACCAAATACGTCATCCAAGAACTCGAGGAACTTCACTGCTCCAAAACATGTGGGCGCGATTACAAACAGGAGTGATCCGATGACAGAAAAGCAGCAGTCAAACAAACGAAACTTTACAGAGGGATATCAATCAAGCCTTCATATCGATACGGATTTGGCGAATAGGGGTTCATCGCCATCAAATATGTATCTGCAAGAACAGTCAGGCTCAGCTCCCAACATCTCTGCATTGCCTACTCCGTCATCAACTACGAGTACAAGGCATTGGGAAAGTAGTAGGGATATCGATACTGCCCAACCAGATACTCCAACAAGCCAGCTGGTAGTTGGACTTCTGCAAGATGAGACTGAAGTCTTTTATGACGCTGTGGAATCGGGTTCATCAGCACACCTTAACAGAAATGACGTATACAGCTACACTTCTCCTTCAAAGAGTCTGAAAAACAAAAACTATACTTCCCCAGCAAAAGAGAGTGTATTCAACGATAGCGTTGGCAGTTCACCATCACAAACCAGAAGTGTCAGAGGGGACGGCAAATATGGTTCGCCAGTCAAGGAAAACCCATATCAGAACGCCAATCTTAGTTATACATCACCTGCAAAAGAGACCTCATATCTGATTGATAATTCTGGCTATTCCACGAATCCATATAAGAACGCCAATGCTGGTTATGTTTCTCCCGAAAAGGAAAACTCGTATCTGATCAATGATACTGGTTACTCTATGAATCCATACGTTTCAACCCCAGCAAGCGAATCATATGCAGCAGGTGATGTTCCTTTCAACTTCAATGAAAATTCCAATTATGCAGCCCATCCAACAAAAGATGGTTCAATGTTTGCTCCTGTTCAACCGTCATTTATGAATAAGAACAACTTCCCAAGTAATGTATCCGATGATGATGATGATGATGATGCATTTGGATTGAGACACGCTTCCATTATGGATTTTGATAGCAAGTTTCAAAGCAAGAGCAATGTACTGCCAGTCTCAAGCATTTACGATAATGAAGTCAACGTGTTTGATGACTCAAAGTCCATCAATAGCTTTGACCATAAATTCTCGAAAAGTGCTCAGTCAACAGCCCCACGGTTTGTTGAGCAAGAAATCAGAAGCGACGGTGAGGAAGAGCAATCCAACCATTCTCTAAACAACACAGAATATCTGAATTTCGTTAAAAACGTTCCAATCCCTACAATAGTTTTCAACCAGGATGAAACGTCGTCGTCTGAGTTTTCATTCACGAACTCAGCACCAGATATCATAAATAGGCATGATGATGCGGATAATACCATTACACAACACAATCATGACAACAATCAGGAATACATACATAATACCTATGAATCAACTGTTTCTCAAGGATCTCACGACAATTCTTCTACAAACAGTGATACTGATGAAGATATCAATAATGAAGAAGTTTATGAAGAAATTCAAAGTGACGAGGAGAGTTTAAGATCTGGGCAAGAAAAAAGACACATCCCACCTACTCAAAGTACATATATCAATAGGGATAAAGCTTATGAAGCATTAACTGGGGGTGACATTCCGCTGAGAACTCCTAAAGTGCCCTATAAATTGTTCGGTGGGGACTCTGAATCCCCAAGGATAAATGAACAGACTATGGATGAGTTTAGAAATAGAGCATACAATGAATTAACTGGTGCTGATGATATAAACGCTTCTGAAGATGAAGATGAAGAGGAGAAAGAGGTTAGAAATGGAGAATTTAGCGTGTCACGTAATACTATCAATGATGATGATGAAGAGATACTGAAAACAAACCCAACATCTGCTTCATCCAGTATTAAGTCGTTCAATAACCACACTGGTAACTCTAGAAGTATGTTTGATGATATAAATAACGATATCGACTTGCTTGCCCGTGATTTGGGTGCTAACTTAAGTTCCAGTGGACAGAAGGCGTATGACAGCTCAATCTTATCGGAAGATCCTCCCAGCTCAAGGTTTGTTCATCATAAGATACTACCAACGGTCCAAATGGATGATGATGACATCAAACCGTTATCAGTAACCAAAAAATCACCATGGGCTCAGTCAGCATCCCCATCTTCTTTGCAAAGTAATCAGATGTCAGCCAACCCAATAGAATCGACACAGCAGGAGTACAAGTATCCATCAGGTGAAGGGCCCTGCCGTAAATGTGGAGATGAAATCACAAGTAAGCCAATTTGGTCAAAGGATGGACAGCTCTCAGGACAGTGGCATAGAAAATGTTTTGGGTGTTCAAAGTGTGAAAGTCGGTTCAACAAAGGTTCGAATTGTTACGTACTCAAGGATAAACCATACTGTGAATATCATTTCCATGAATTGAATGAATCTTTGTGTAACATCTGTGGTAACGGTATTGAAGGAAAATGTCTTGAAAACGAGAACAATGAGAAGTTCCATCCGTTATGCCTTAATTGCTCAAAATGTGGCAAATATATCGAGAACGACTATTTTGTTCTCGACGGATTACCGCTATGTGAGGAGGATGGGCTTATTGCGATACAGAAGGAAAGGGAACTTCAATTCAATAATGAAAACCAGTTTTTGAACCTTGGTGGGGAAACTTCATCAAGAGGTACATCAAAGATTGAGAGGAGAAAAACGAGATTGCTTCAGATATAAGTAGATTGACGTAATGATATGTATAAATATATGTAGATGATAGTAATGAAAAGACTTTTCTATCATTTCAACAAAAGGTAAACGCCTGTCTTTTTTTATTTTTGGGGAGGTTCGTTTTTGTTGCCTGGACTGTATAGTTAGCTTGTATCTAAGAAATATTTTTATTTACGTAAACTGTGGATTCAAAGCCGGCTCCTGCAATTGCCTTAGAAGTGGTGAAATGTGACAACCAGCACTTTGAGCGGCAAGCAAAAAATAGCTCAAAATACCCTGATCCTAGTATACACTACATGGTGCCTAGCCCTCATCACTACGTTGGTGGTGAGTGAGCAGCCGAAATTTTGAGCAAACGAACCATAGAAAAATCGTAACTAATATATAACGTTCCTCTCTTGATAAGTGCTGGAGACCCTTCATGAGACCAGTAGTGTTAGGGTAGCAGAGCTGAAAATATTTCATGGCTGTTCTTCACTCCCTTGAAATACTGGTACACTTCACCTGTTTTTGCTAACTTTTCTATGGCGTGAAAGCCAATTTTTTTGAAGGGCGTTATAGTGAAAAAGCTTAATACCTTTTTTTTCATGTACACTTTTTATTCAATTTTTGATTCTCAGCTAAGGCAATAAACTGCTAGCCGGTGACAGGATACAAATGAGAAATAATAGGATGCAAATTTGGGTGAATGGAAAAGGTTTTTGGTCAAAATTTTCTCATTGAGTCATTTTGACTCATATATGAATGGCTTCCCCCAGTGAAAAATTGCAGTAGTTTAATTGAATACCTTTATCTACTCGTTTAATTGATCGTAATCTGAAAGCAGCTCTGATATTAGATAACAATGAGTGGGGTTTCAACTAAGGAGGAATCCATAGAAAATAAGAGTATTCACAGTAAGCTGATACCAGCGTCTGAAGATGTGTCAAACTTGGATCTCAGCTTGGGCGAGATCAGGCATACTGAAGTGGAGCGTGGTTTGAAGCCTAGACATGTTAACATGATTGCATTAGGGGGTACAATCGGTACAGGGTTATTTATTGGAATTGCTGACCCGTTGATGGATGCTGGTCCTGTAAATGCGTTGATTGCCTACCTATTTATGGGTACTATCGTCTACTTCATCACCCAGTCTTTGGCTGAAATGGCTGCCTATATTCCAATTACAGGGTCCTTTGCCGCTTTCAATACTAGATTTTTATCTCCAGCATTAGGTGGGTCTGTTGGATTCATGTACTTTTTCTCATGGGCTATTGCATTTTCTATTGAAGTTGAAATATGTGGTCAGATTATCCAATACTGGACGGATGCAGTTCCCCAAGCTGTTTGGATCACCATCTTCTTCATCTCACTTTCCGCAGCTAATTTTTTCCCTGTTGGTTTTTATGGTGAAGTTGAATTTTGGATTGCCTCCATCAAAATCATAACAATTGTTGGATTTATCATATATGCTATATGTATGGTATGCGGGGCCGGCGAAACTGGTGCTATAGGCTTTAGATATTGGAGAAACCCAGGACCTTGGGGAAATGGTGTTGGATTGGTGTCAAACATGAACACCGACAGATTCTTGGGCTTTTTATCCAGTTTGATCAACGCAGGTTTCAGTTATGAAGGTTGTGAAATCGTTGGTATAACCGCGGGAGAGGCAATGAATCCAAGAAAAACCATTAAGTCGGCAATCAACAAGGTTATCTTCAGGATATTCCTCTTTTATATATTATCGTTGTTTTTCGTTGGTTTGTTAGTCCCATTCAATGATGTTTCCCTCGTTTCAGGCGAATCGTACATCTCAACATCTCCATTTTTGATTGCCATTCAAAACTCAGGTACTCCAGTATTACCTCACATTTTCAATGCTGTTATTCTATCAACCATTATATCAACTGGTAACTCGGATGTTTATGTTGCATCGCGTACCTTATATACCTTAGCAATGAATGGTAATGCTCCAAAGATTTTGACTTACACGACAAAGAAAGGTATCCCTTATGTTGCCGTTTTATTTACCTCTGGTTTTGGTGCCTTAGGATACATGGTTCTTTCTCATAACGGTGAAACAGTCTTTGAGTGGTTGGTTGATATTTCTACAGTTGCTGGATTTATTGCTTGGTTCTTCATCTCAGTTACACATCTTAGGTTTATGAACGTGCTCAAAAAAAGAGGAATTTCAAGAGACGATTTACCTTTCAAAGCTGGGTTTATGCCTTATGGTGCCTATTATTCCGCAATTTCTATTTTCATCATTGCATTCATTCAAGGTTATGCTGTTTTTTTCAATTTCAATGCATCAGATTTCTTTGCAAATTACATTTCAATGATCCTTTTCTTCTTTTTGTGGATTGCTTTCCAGATCTATTATAGAGGGCCACTTTTTCTTTCAGAAGAGCAGATTGATATCGATACTGGAAGAGCAGAAGCTGACGAAATCTCTTGGGTAGATGAAGCTCCAAGTAGCATATGGCAGAAGTTGTGTGGTTTTCTTGCTTAAATGATTTTGTACTTTTACTTTCCCTTAGACTTAAATCAAGTTGTGTTTTTATTTAATTTTGCTTTTGTTTTTTTAGTTCAAAGACCTGAATTTCCTCTGCTCGTGTATAATAAATGATAGACTATCATCATTGAATGTTCAGAATTGACATGTAATGATCAGAATTTCACCACTATAAGAGTTCTTGTTTTAGACATTATATACTTTTCTTTACGATAATAGGGCAAACTGATGATTTATTTCATTGGTGACTCAATAATCAAAGGCTTGCTGATTCGTTGCTTCGTATGATGCAAGTAGAAAAAATGTGCTGCCATCAGTTTGGTTGAGTACAGTAGTGGTGTTTATAAATTAGGGAGCCACCCTCAAAGTAGAATGAATACTTATAGAAAAAGGATACATTATCGATGCTACAAAAAAAAGATATCTGCCTCAATATAAAAATAGAACAATTTGTCTATACAAAACCAAAACTATAAATGTTGTTTCCTTTTGAAGGTGATGAGCTTATTTCTTCAAAGATGAAAGGGATGCTACTGGAACAATTCCTTCGAAGTTTATGGAAGCATCAGATGTACCAGCAGTCTTGATAGCTTTCAATAAATTACCTTCTTCACGTAACATCAGTTCTCTGATCTTTCTTTCTTCTTCCATTTCTACATCAAGGTTCCAGAAGTGGATCAAGAATACAATGGCAGCAACGACACCAGCAATACCACAAGCTGCAAATGGCCAAATAAGATATGGATCAAGCAATGCAGCTGTACAAGCCTCTGAAATAGCGGCAGAAATAGCAGACGTGAACAAAAACAAGGCCATAACCAAACCCTTCATAGAAGTTGGAGATCTTGTGTAAGCCAACTCATAAGCAGTTGTCATGGCAAAACACTCACCAACAGCAGAAAGGATATAAAGCGAAGTATCTTGCCATGCACTAATATTAGAAACACCAGTACCAATTGTACAATCACTAGCGTAGTATCCACATGGTGAAGATTGGTAGATCTTGTATTGAAGAACAGCACCTGCAACTTGTGACATTGCAGCAACGACGAAACCAAGGGTGATTCTGTAAACTGGCTTGAAATTCAAGTTGTATCTTCTGAGTAACGGATAAAGACAATAATCTAAGAATGGAATGAATACAATAATTGTCAATGGATTGAAATTGTTGAACAAATCGTTAGGAACACCATTTGTTGTCATACCAGCAGCTTGTGAAGTTTCAATAGAACCGATACCACCATCATTGATGTTGAAAATGATGAAGTAAACGAAAAGCTTACAAGAGTTGACAGTTTGTTTGATATCCAATACAAATTGATCAGTCCATGTGATTGGTTCACCCTTCTTTTCAATGTAGTAATGTTCACCTCTTTCCAACATCTTGGATGGCTTTGCATACTCCCATAAGGTTCCATTCTTCCATCTGCTAATAAAGTTACCTCTGAAGAATGTAACTCTGATAACCTTAGCTGAATCAGTCAAAACACTACCCTTTGGTCTTTGTCTTACCATTCTCTTATCCAAGAAGATCAAGACAAGAGGCATCATACAGTACATTAACATAGGAACCAAGTAGGCCAACCAGAATCCAACTCTCTTCTCACAGTATGATGTAGCCAATTGCAAGAAAGCACCAACATTAATAGCCCAGTAAAAGACCAAGGTCATTCTCTCCAAGGTCAGTTGACGATCAACAATAACAGATTCACCTGATGGCAAAACTTTGACAACGTCTGTTACTTCAGGGTATTGGTCCATAAGCAATGGTAACAAGTTTGGCTTGATGAAACCGGTACCGAAAGCCAATACAACGATACCGATAGCTGTAGGAACAATAGCATGTCCACCAGTGATGACACTTGGGATAGCAGCAATAATCAAAAGAATATGGGCCAGGGCACCGACAACGACACCGATCCAAATAGCCTTCATCTTACCAATTTTTGTATCAGCTACGAAACCACCATACAATGGAACAACGTAGGCCAAAAATGTCAAAAGAAGCGTCAAGGCACTTGCGGTTTGTAAACCCATACCCAAGGCACCTGCAGTTTCTTGGGTACCGACTTTGGTTGCACCAGCACCGTTACCGCCTTCTGGAAGCGGTCTTTGGATGAAGTTGGTCAAACAACCACTGACACCGTAGTATGAACCACGCTCGGCAAACTCAATCAAACAGATCAAGTAACAAGCATATGGCGCATGGCCCAACACTCTTCTCAAGGTCTGGGACTCTTCATCGGTAGGTTCTCTCAACCCGTCTGGGTTCCACTCATCTGTATATCTTTCTGGCACACCACCTTCATACACAATGTCTCCGACTTGCACGAACTTCTCATCGCTTTCGACGTCAAGCGACAGAGTACTCTCTGAGGCGTCCTTCTTGGAGCTGAAATAGTTTCTCATTTTCGATAGCGGTCCAGGATTTGTCTTCAATCGCTACAAATTCCATCTCCGTCCGACGAGAAATTATATTGGTATTTATATGCTTGGGGGGAAATCGCAATTGGGTACGGACCATCCACAGTTCTTTATCGGTCGGTGTAGATGTGCTACATCTTGTTTATCTTTGGAGACTCGAGTCCCAAAACTTTTTTCACCATTTTTTTTAAAAGTCCTGATTATCTCGTGGTATTGAATCAAAAGAAACCATTCATCATGATGAGAGATGGCTCGAGCAATAACGGCACGAGACGTCAACCCACGAAATACGGCCTCCATCGACTACTTTATCTTCTCCAAACCTCACGCCATCTTCTCCCATCCCTCAACAAACTCCTCCCTTCCTCTTTGCTGGCCCGACATCTCCATACAAAACTTCTCACCTGTCCAATTTCATCTTTCTTCTGCTGCCAAAAAAATACAACTTGCTTACATTGGCTTCAGAATCAAAAAATTGCCGTGCTGTAGGTGCGCAACTTTTCAAAAGTTTAAAAAAGCTTAATGAGAAGCATTCTCATGAAGACGAGGCCAAGAAAAGTCTGCGGGTTGTTTATGGAAGGTAGACCAGAGACAAGATATTTCAAGACTTGCTGCCACGCAGGTGAATGGAAGCTGTGCTCCGCGGAAATGAGAGGAAAGCCAAAAAAGCCCTATATCGCAATCTCACCTAGCAGGCAGACAGATGGACAGAGACAGATAGAGGTTCAATGAGACAGAGACAGAGACAGAGCGAGATGTAGATAGCGAGAGACTGAGGTGACTTTTTAGTCACGAACATGGTTAGACAAGACGTCTGTTGTTGGCAGAAAGGTAACAGGTGATATGCTTGGAGAGTAGGGTGGGTGAGCAGAGCACAGCAGAGAGGTAGGGATACCGTTATGTTTGGGTTTTATTCGTCATCGCAACGCAACAACCCAACGGCTTTGTCGTTTTTAACGAGAAACCTAAGCTCGTCTTGTCACAGGCCGAGTGTTTTTTTTTCGAGCTGGTCGAGCGGTGTGTGGAGAAGTAAGTGGGAGCAAGTGCTTCGTCGCTATTGTGTTTTTTTGAATTTGGGGTAAGATGGAAAGGAGACAGCGAACGATGCCCAGTTGGTCTAAACCTACAGTGAGGTGGATATAGTGAATGTGGTGAGTTTAAAATTAACTCCGGTAGAAAAGGTGGATGCAACAGCGAGAACGCAAACACTAGGTTTGCACGGTGGTAGGCAAGGTGTGTCCAAGGCGGTTTTTGTGGACGGACTTCTTGTTTGAACATGCCACTCACACGATTTCTAATACATCGCTTAAAACTGAAAACCGGTAAACTGTCAAAATCCAAGTAGATCCTCACCTCCTAACCACAGGCCCCCCAGCAGCGTATGCTTTGTTTTATTAATTTTCTCTGCTCATATGCCTCGCTGGTTTATAGTCCAATGCACACGGTTGCGAAAAAAGTAATGTTCAGCAAGTAAACCTTGAAGAATAAGTTTCCACGGAGCCAGTCAATGGTTGCACATTCAGTTTTGCAAGTTACCACAGTGAGCTAATAGCAGCTGGATATCGCACTATCCATCAAATGCTCAATCTCTCTGCATCTACCTCTAGGGAAAAGAAGTGCCTTTCGGTGGAGGTGTAGACCTGTAGGTTGCTTGAGAAAAGTCACCTCTTCTCTGCGGTCGATTCTCACCAAAAAACAGCCTGACCTAACTTTCTTTCTGATAAGACTGGATCGCTTCACTGTGAAGGCTAAAAGTCCTCGAGCAATGTCATGGATCTATAGGTTTCGCTGGTCTTTGAAAGGGGATGATTTAGCATGAACATTTTGATATCATCAGAGAAATAATGCCTTGAAGCCGCAGCCCTTCAAGGAAAAAATAAAAATTCGGAAAATCTAATCTGTGGTAGTGAGTGATATCGGTCGGACATAGTTGACTAATTTATCAAAGGATGATTTGATTCGATCCAGAATCAAACACCCCAAGCCCATATTAACTTGGATAGCACTATCGTACGAGGTATGACAAATAAAGACTTTGTAAGAAAATCTTCGAGGTTGATAATCAGATCGATTAGCGAAACACACGAGCCAATAGGAAGCTCTCGAAATGAAAGCACTCTAAATACCATAAAGACAGAACCGATGAGAAGCAAATATTTCAAGGACACTGCAACGACAGATAGGCTATTGAAGCCGGTCAAGATCGAACAAGATAATCTGGAGGACAGTAGCGCAACCCTTGAAGATGGTAAGTTCCTGATAAAACAGGAAGATGAGCAAGACTCACCGAAGAAGAAGCGAAGAAAAGTAATCAAGCACGAAGAGATAAAGATCGACGAGAATGAGTTGATTCCAGCTGCTGTGGACCCACCAAAGAACTTCTATCAGATTTACAATGAAGTCAAGTTGATGAGATCAAAGATTATCACTCCAGTGGACGACATGGGGTGTGCCATAATACCAACAAGAATCTCTGGACGGTCGGACGGTCCCGTTTTTCGTTTTCAGGCATTGGTATCATTGATGCTTTCATCACAGACAAAAGATGAGATCAATTTTCAAGTTATGGATGGATTGCAAAAGTACTTTTTGGAAAAAGGTTACAATAGTGGATTATGTCTCGAGCTGATTATGAATGTTGAAGAAAAAGAATTGGACAGGTTGATTTACAAAGTTGGGTTTCATACAAGAAAGGCCAAATTCATTAAGCAAACGGCCGAAATTGTTCACAATCAGCATAATGGAGATATACCAGCCACAATCGAAGAGTTGATGGCATTTCCAGGAGTTGGGCCAAAAATGGGATATTTGTTGTTGCAATCCGCATGGAACATTACTACTGGAATTGGAGTTGATGTACATATCTTCAGATTGGCAAATATGTGGGGATGGGTCCCAAAAAAGAAAAATCCAACTCCTGAAAATACTAGATTGGAGTTGGAAAAGTGGTTACCTATGGATATGTGGAAGGAGTTCAACCCCACATTGGTTGGATTTGGTCAGAGTGTCTGTATGCCCAGAGGAAGGAGATGTGATCTTTGTACATTACCCAAGTATGGGAGGTTATGCTCAAATGTTGATAGAGCTTTGCTACTGAAAGTTGCAAATGAAAAGAAAAAAAGAATTTCATTGGGGGAGAATCCTTTGATGAACAACTTGCCGAGCAGAAAGACTAGAGGAGATTTATCTGGGTTGCATGATATTCAAGATGATTGATCATTCACAAAACAACCAACAACAAACTCCTGGTGATGTTGATTCTATTCTTTCTGCTTATTATTTATTTATTTATCAAGATTTATTATAGAACACAAATTAGACACAAATTAGACACAAAACAAAAATAAAGTAAAGCAAAATTATAATCCACCCAAAGACTTTTCGCTGCTTTTGATAAGCTCTCCATTCCAGCTGTGCAACTTTGACATATCACAATGATGCTTCTTACCATTTTGCGACTCATAATAGTTACAACCATGCAACTTGGCATAAGGAGGAGTGTATAAATGTAAACTAACGGCAAACTCAGTTTCGCTCGGGTTGGATATCTTATGAACACCAATACCATCGTTAATATACGCAACATCGTCCTCTTCCAACAAGGTCTCCTTGATCAATGTTGGCGGAGCTTCATTATTCTTCTCCAAATCATAAAGGTTTTCGAGTAACGATCCTTTCAAAATCTTCATACAACAGTGAGCCGATGAATGGTCATGTATGAACGATCCTTTACCTGGACTCCAGACAAGAATCAATAGGTTACCATTTGGACCAAAATCTTCTACACCATTTCTTGTATAGTTCTTGGACCCGTCTTCGAAGTAGTACTTATTCCAATGTGACACATCTGACTTATAACCAGCTAGATGATTGATGATTTGTTGATGATTTATGTCTTCGGTGTTCAAAATTATGCTATCATCAGTTGGAAATTGATCCTTTAACTTCTTCAACAAAGTTTCGAATTGATCGCCAGTCGTTGATGGCATTTCCCACTTAAAAAGTTCGTTGGTCTTATCTCAACTCTAGTTCTCGATAGTTGACTTGTGAATTTATCTGTATGCTTTGTGGCGTCGTGGCGCACCATTTGAGGATATAGACGTTATCTACCAAATAAATAAAATAATAAGTTATTAATACAATGAAAACTATAGTACACATTGCCCTTTCTACAAGAGTCGGTTGATTATAACCGTGAGAGACGAGCAGATAAAAGTGAAAGTTCAGTGTAAAGCAGCACAGAGCATAAAACCCCACAACCTTAACTGCAAAGGAGTAAAAAAATCATAAGAAGTTGTCACAGTTGAGATCAACAAGTTGTGAAAAAAATTGAGGTTTTCAACTGACACTTCTGACCCAGTAGTCACCACCACGAACGTCCTCTGATTTGAAAATCAAGTGGTTTAACTTTACCGTTGCGTGATATTTCTCTTTACTAACGGATTCCAATTTATCATGCAACAAGTCTTTTGCGATTTTCAACTTTTTAACTTCATCCAAAGATCCAGCGCTTGAATTCAAAACGTCCAAGAATTGAATTTCTTGCCTGATCTTGTCGATTTGATAGTCGAACTTGTTACAAATCTTTGACATCTTTCTAATCTTCAACTCTTGATCCGAGGATCCGGGATTTGGTGATTTGATTGCCTTGAAATTAGAGGTCTTTCTCATCGCTGGACTCTTGGTACACTCTGAGTTCAAAACGTTGTCAGTTCTTGTTTTCAAGACGTTCAAAGCCAGGTGTTCCTTCTCGGAAGAGATTTCATCCGTCGTTATATTGGTCATCTCTGTTGGTGTTGCTGACATCGTACTTGAATTAGCTGATTCATTCATCGATGAGTCTACAACCTGGGCAGTTGATGCACTGAGCTTAAGCAAGTTGTTCTGCGATATCTTGCCAGACACAAAATCGAACTCCTCAGAGGTTGGGGTTTGTGTTTCTGAGTCAATATAACAACTAACCTTGGACTGTTGTGGAGAAGTTGGCGCGGTGGAAGATGCTCTTATCGACGATGCTCTCAGTGTTGACTGGGTATCAATGACTTGCACATTGTCGTTCAACGAGCCACTGAATGTCTCGAACTCTAGGTCCAAATCTGTATAGTTTGTAGAGACATCATCTTTAAGTCTTCTCAAAGGAGAAGCCAAGGATACTGCACTAGCCGAAAATGTCGGTTGCTTCACAAATGATATGGAACTAGCCTCTTCCAAATATACATCTTCATCCTCATCAAACGCTTCATCAAAATCACTGAACTTTCCATCATTTTCAATGTTCGTGCTATTAGCGACGGGCGAGACTGGAACCTCAATATCACTTTTCGAACAAGATGGTACAGCGCTTGCTAAAACTTCTTCATTTGACATAGTGTACTCTGTGTTTTATCCTTCTTCGGAAAAAATGTTTGAATCAAGAATGTGCAAATTGCTATTTCAATACGAAATCGTAGCTCAATATGTTTCCAACAAGTATGATGTTGCGAGTCAGTCTTCAAAGGTTGCGTTTGTTTATATTTCTTTGTCGCTTCCTAGTACACGAACCAAACGAAAAATCAGATTATCGCGTTTCGCGATTTCCTCCAACTACAACAATAAATAAACAATAAAGAGCAAACACAGAAGTGATTTGGAGAAATATATGTATGAAACTTTGCTTATATTCAAAGTTGTGACTAAAATACAGAATGAGAAGAGAAGAGGAGAGAAGAGAAGAGATGAAAGTCTCAGTAATATACAATAATTGTTTTTACTCAAAACAAAGCTAGACACCTGAAGTTATCGTAACAATTGATGTTCTGGTTGATGTGATAGTTCCTGTAATGATGGTGGATGTGTCGCCTATATCAGCATAGTACACCTCGCAAACCCCACTGATTGTAAGAGTCATGAATGGAGTTTCAGTGGACTGTGATGTAGACCTCGTAGTTGTTGGTGTAGTTGTTCGTGTGATTTTCGAAACTGTAGATGCCTTTGGCGATGTTGAGGTTGAGGACAAGGTGGATAATGCCAAACTTGAAGTGGCGGAAGTAGCAACAGGAGTCGATTTTAGTGTAGATGGCGATGGCGACGGTGACAAAGAGCTTGAGACGCCTGTTTCTGATGGAATTGAGCTTGATGAAAAGATTGCAAAGCTGATTGAAGTTGAAGCACTTGTATCCGATGATGTAGAACTCAAAGTGCTATTTGTGAAATGGAACGAATTTGAAGTATCACTTGAACTTGAAGTTTTCACGGGCAAAGAACCACTCGTCGGGGTTACATCAAGTGTTTCTTTTGAAGTTGCGATAACCTCTACAGCTGCTGTGCTTGGATCACCCTCTGCAGTTAAAGTTTTGATGAAAGTAACTTCATTACTAACAGTTGATGTCAAATATTGATAGAAAGTGAGAGTTGTTCTTCTGTGCTTTCTGACAATAGTTCTGGTTGAAGTTGACAAGTAAGTAGTTGTCAAAACTGTTGACGTTGTTGTTGAAGACTTCGTAGTAGTAGTCGTTGCCGAATCATCTGATACTTCAGATGTCCCGGTGACACCTGGAGCAGACGACGTAGCCGAGGTTGAAGTGATAGCCTGACTATCTCCTGACCCATTATCCGAATTTTTTGATTCTGATAAACTGTTATCTGAAATCGCAGTGGATGATGGGGTGGCAGTGATAGGCGACTTGACAAGAGTGGTTGAATATTGCAATTCTTTAGAGACTGAGCCATCTATTGTGTGGTACCTTGTGACTGTAACTGTTGACACCACCTTGGTTACACGGATGGTTGATGTGATATAATGGCTTCTGGCGGCAACAACGTCTGTGATCGTTGACTTTGGAGCAGCTGATAGTGAAGTGTTCAAATATTGTGTTTGAAATGACAGAGGAGAGACCGGTGTGGTCAAAGAACTTTTTGAACCATCGACGTTGACTATATCATACGAAAGCTGGGAAACTGACGAGTGAAATATAGATGTCGTGTTATCATACGGATATGATGAAATCGGAGCTGAGGTGACAACTGATAAAAATGTAATGAAAGGAATTAACAAGTGAATAAGCTGCATTGATGAGTTACTTGGTGAGTCAAAAAAAAATATTGGGGGAGTTAAATGAGTGGATAAGTTGAAAGTACTTTGTTTATTAAAGGAATGACACAGAGTTAACTGAAAGTGATTGTAGTTGAGAGCCTTGTCTATTGAGAATATTCAATCTTATTTGTCGGTATTGTACAATGTAATAAATTATTGATGGGGATAGATCAGGAAGGAATAGAAAGAACCTCTGAATACCATTTCGAAATACCGTAGATCAGGAAATACCACAATATATATCACGAATCTGTAGATGAGCTTCAAATCTGAAATACTGCTGCAGAGATGCTGACTATTGAACACACATGAGCGACATCTATAGCTTTCCATATAATAAAACAGTTACAAATCTAGTGATCTTGAGGGGGATGGTTCCCTAAATTTCCCTTTTCAGATAGGTGATGGCTGGACTTGCAATGCGGCGCACTACTTGAAAGGATGTATATCTTACAGTCAAACAGTTTGAAGAGATCAGATCAGATTCATCAAAATCAACTGTTATTCAGAACTGCTCAATTGCAATTCATGGTATTATATATCACATTATTTACTCGAAGTGATAATTCTATTTCAAACTATTTTCAGCAAAGTAAAAATCATCCCTATATAAGTGCTGCCGCTCTGTAAATTAACTTCTGCTCCAGAATCACAATCTCATGCAAAAAAGTCGCTGAGTAGCAGCTTGTAAATAACAGTCATTGGCTAAGCCTACAATTCTGGTTTTGATTTCAGCCATAATACCTGGTGATAGGGTCATAGAGCATATCCAAGTTTAGCCAGCCATATGCATTATATTATATCTGCAAACCAGAAAAAAAACAGGCAGTTAGGGCTTGTGCCCTATACAAAACTCCATGATAAAAAAAAAAACATACACCTCAATTCTAATTTTGAAACTTTTCAACAGTCACAAATGTTTTTCGAATCGGTGCACATTGCTAAAGCATACACTACTATCTGAATTTACGTTTGTGTTCGACCCGCCAATATCTGCCAACAAATGTGTACTACGGTTCAGTAATCTCTCCAGTAAATTTTCATACTGTACCAGTTGTGTGTAAAATTTTGAACAATTATAGCCTTCTCAGTAGTATATACAAAATACACATATTAATATTTGTGTTACTTTTGATCGTTTTAAGTTCTAGCAAATCAAACAGCAAATTAGTCACAATGGGTATGTTCGAATAGCAAATCAATGAAACAAATGGGGACTGAACTGTGTTCAAATGAGTATGCTGATGTAGAGCCAACCAACTTGTCACGTCGTAGTGGAAATTGCAATCACTCTCATGAAATATCACTTTTCGATGCATCTTATATATTGCTTGTACGAGGAGAGCTGAGCATCCACCATCATTCAATCTCACCACGAAGAACTTGTTATGGAAATTGGACATTGGTGAAACAAGAAAGGAATCAAACAAATGAACTCTAGGAGCAGCCTAAGACCTATCATTCATATTGGACTTGGCATCTGACTCGTTGAACACTTATTCCATAGCATATTCACACGGTTTCTTTCCCTTTTGTCACACACTCTGTTTACATCCCGGCTAAAATTACTAACTTCGATTATTTTATCACTTCTGTAGTTAACGTTCCAAAGACCAGAAAAACTTACTGTAAGGGTAAGCAATGCAGAAAGCACACCCAACACAAGGTTACCCAATACAAGGCGGGTAAAGCTTCTTTATTCGCCCAAGGTAAGAGACGTTATGACCGTAAACAATCTGGTTTCGGTGGTCAAACCAAGCCAGTTTTCCACAAGAAGGCTAAGACTACCAAGAAGGTTGTCTTGAGATTGGAATGTGTTGTCTGTAAGACCAAGGCTCAATTATCATTGAAGAGATGTAAGCACTTCGAATTAGGTGGTGATAAGAAACAAAAGGGTCAAGCTTTACAATTTTAAGCATGTTCACGTCAGAGTGCAAGATATCATGGATTTCATATATAAATTCTGTTTTATGTTGTTTTCATTTTAAAAAATACTATTTGGGGTTAATTTGTTTATGAATATAAAACTTTTTCTATTATATTTCAAACTTTGTTTCAATCTCTCTATTAAATGGTGAATAGACTAAGTCAATTAAACTCTTGGTGAAAAATAAATCATCAAAAAAGGAATTTCCGAAATAGGCAGTCAAACGTATTAGGATTTTTCTTATTTGAATACACTACCATTATGGTGTTTTGTGATCTCTCCTTTTGCTCTCTCCTTAGGAGGTTGATCTCATTTGTAAACACAGTATTTCGAGCTTTTGTTGGTTGGAGAGGAACACTAGGCTCATCTATACATTTATAGCCGGTGGAATCTGTTCTTCACATTTCAAACAGGAGAAACAACCGTTATCACTTGCTTTTCACTGTATATTCATCTGTTCTCAAAGTAGTTTTAGAGCAAAGGAGAATTTCGTGCTATATTTTTTCACATATTTCAGTTTCAAACTGATAAAGTGATCGAACTAGAGTTAAGCGATAAGTACAGAAGCTTATTTCAGTATGTACGGTTCTGACCAAGGCTATCACAGCCAACAGCAACTGGAGCAGTTTTATCAGCAGCAGCAGCAACAGCAATCACAACAACCATCTCAACAACAACAACAACAACAACAACAACAACAACAACAACAACAACAACAACAACAACAACAACAACAACAGCTGCATCATCAACAACAACAACAACAACTGCATCAACTGCAACTTCAGTACCAGCAACAACAGCTGCAACTTCAATTTCAACAACAGCTGCAACAACAACAACAACAACAACAACAGCAGCAGCAGAATTTCTTGCTGTTCGGTTCCAACTATATGAACCTGCAAAATTCCCAGACCAGTGTAAACCAACTACCAGTTCAACAACAGCACACCCCATTTCAAAACATCCCAGTCATGGCTCCCCCTGCTTCAACGGCAAATAACTATAGCTCTTCTCCAAATCAATTCAGTAACAGTTTTTATAGCAGCTCACCAACACCATCCAACTCTTTCATGCAACCTCCAAGTAGTCCTACAAGAAGCTTACGGACAGCAAACTTAGCACTTGTGAACTCTAATAACTCAGGAAATGTTCAACACCCACAACACCAGGTATTTTCAAACCAGCTGGCCAACAACAGTAGTTCAAATTTGAGAAACAAGTTACCCGTTCAACAACAACAAGGTTCTTCAAATGAATATGTGTATATTGATCGTCATCCAGAATTATTATCAAAGAGTTCTCAAGAAAAGGCTGCTTCAGTTAAATTGAGATTGGAGAACTTTTACCAGATGAGTGTTACACATGCCATTGAAAGAAATCAAAGGAGGGTTGATTTAGAACATAAGTTAGCCCACGAAGAGGGTTCTGAAGAACGTAAAAATAGACAGTTACAAACATTGGGTAAAAGGGAATCTCAATTCTTAAGAATCAGAAGAACAAGATTAGCGTTGGAAGATTTTGATACAGTCAAGATTATTGGTAAAGGTGCTTTTGGTGAGGTCAGACTTGTTCAAAAAAGAGACACAGGTAAGATTTATGCTATGAAGACTTTGTTGAAGTCTGAAATGTATAACAAAGACCAATTGGCGCATGTTAAAGCAGAGAGAGATGTTTTGGCAGGTTCTGATTCTCCTTGGGTTGTTTCATTGTATTACTCGTTTCAAGATTCTCAATATTTATACTTGATCATGGAATTTTTACCCGGTGGAGATTTGATGACAATGTTAATCAGATGGCAAATTTTCACCGAAGACATTACACGTTTTTACATGGCTGAGTGTGTATTAGCAATTGAAGCTATTCATAAACTAGGGTTTATTCATAGAGATATTAAACCAGATAATATTTTGATAGACATTAGAGGACATATTAAATTATCAGATTTTGGATTATCAACAGGTTTCCACAAAACTCATGACTCAAACTATTACCGTCAATTGTTAGATAAAGATCCACAACCAAAGAGGAACAATAGCAGAAACTCAACAATGGTCGATGCGATCCATTTGACGATGACAAACCGTCAGCAGATGCAAACTTGGAGAAAATCAAGAAGGTTGATGGCATATTCAACAGTTGGTACCCCAGATTATATCGCTCCAGAAATTTTCATTCATCAGGGTTATGGCCAAGAATGTGATTGGTGGTCGCTAGGTGCAATAATGTTTGAATGTTTGGTAGGTTGGCCGCCATTCTGTTCGGAGACTCCACAAGAGACTTATCGTAAGATTTTGAACTGGGAACAATCACTTCAATTTCCAGAGGACATTCATCTTAGCGGTGAGAGTGAAGATTTGATAAGAAGATTATTGACATCGAGTGAGAATAGATTGGGAAGGCATGGCGGTGCCGATGAGATCAAGCAGCACCCTTTCTTCAGAGGGGTTGATTGGGATGCCATCAGAACCGTTGATGCTCCATTCATTCCAAAGTTGAAATCCATCACTGACACTAGATTTTTTGATACATTCGAAGATGACTTGGAGTTGGATAACAAAAACATGAATATCAACAACAGTAACAACGGTGCATCTAGTGGCGCCAGAGAAGACTTACCATTTATAGGATACACTTATAAGAGATTTGATATGGGTGTTTACTAGATTTTTTTTTATCAGTCAAGCTTCTCGTGAAGAGTTATCTGACTTTTCCTGTGTATTGCAGCACGTCTACTTTCTATTTTTATTACCTTTGGACAATTTTTACCTTATTTTTTGAATCTCAATCATATCAAAAATCTTTATATATAATTAACGATTTGATTTTAACTCTTTTCACTGTAAAAATCCTGAAAATATTAAAAGATACAAGAAAAGATACAAGAAAGCACAAAAGCAAATTTACAAGCAGCACATACACAAAAAAAAAATTCACATAATCATCATTATCTCCAAAGCCAGCTTCAATAGATCACAAATAAAAGGAACACATTCAAGTAGAAAAAGACAAGGAATAACACGTTAAGAAACAAATTCATCAAAGAAAAAGGGAACAAAATGCGTTTCATTTCTTGATAGCAGCAATCATTTAATTCTATACCTATCCACAGCACTGTGTACATTACCAGAGAAAGGAACTAATCCACTGGAAGTAACTACATACTCCTTGACAAACTTTATATGTCCATGCTGATTGAATATTGGCCTTGGTTGTCCAAATTTACCAACAAAAGAATCATCGCTCCCTGACCCCCTTCTGAGTCCAAAAAATGACCGTTTTTTTACAAAACTTGAGTCATGAGTTTTCGATTCTGAACCATTTATGGTAGATTCATGACTAGTGGTGTTCTGTTCTCCTGAGAAATCGTAAGCACGAACAATTGAACGACCACACCATCTGTCTGATGTTGATAATGTCGAAATGCATCTGATCGCATCTTTGATGAGCTTTTTCTCACTTGGGACTTTTTCGAATGTTGGAGACCACTTTTCAAAATCTTGTTCTTGCTCCTGAAAAACACCCGGCTCTTCTTCAATATCATCAAGCGATGATGATGATGACGATGTTGATGTTGATGAATGAACTAAAGTAGGTATTGTGTTGAGCTGGTTATGGAGACTTCCATCTCCCTCATCATCTTCTTCTTCCTCATCATCATCATCATCATCGTCGTCTTCATCATCTTCATCTTCATCGTCATCATCCTCGCTAGGTTCTGGCTCTACTGCTTCACTTTCCAAAACCAAGCCTTCAGTAACTGAAAGATGATCAAAACTAGCACCAAGACTACTGATTTTCAAAACTCCATGGCTTTCTTCAAGATTTTCCTCATGAGACTCCTTGATCCCACCAAATACAACACCCAACCCAACAGACTCACTAGTGATTATTGAGGTTTGTTGAGACCTCGAAGTCCCCATACCACCAGAAGATAAATCGTCAATAGTCCCCAAATCTGGACTTTCTTCCTCCTGCTCTATAAAGGAAGAGGTATAACTACCGGATAGGATACTCGAATAAACTGTATTCGGTTTGTGATTCAAAGATGTTGTTGAAGCTGAAACAAGCGAAGAATGAAGATGAGAGTCACTCAACTTATGCTTTAGTGTGTGAAACTTGCTCCTTATGGATAAATCAATTTCTACAGGAGAATGACTCGGAACACTGTCTGCTCTTCTTCTATGATGGAACAACGATGAACCATAAATGTTATCATCATGATGATTATACTGAATATCCGATTCAGACTGATTTCTGCGTCTCCCCATCAATCTCGGTGATCTTCTAACACCCGAAGAATCGCAATGATTATTTCTTCTACGTCTTCTTGGAACTGTCCTATACGAGGGCAAGGTTCTTCTCTCCAAATCAATGGCATTATCACGTCCGAGACACAATCCCAAGTTCCATTCTATCATTGCTTTAGCGGTTGGAAATTGAATCAAAAACTGTTCCGTCTCACATCTCAACCTTAGTGTAAATTTGTGCTTCTTATAATCTTGTGCAATTCCGATTTTGGAGTGCTGTAATGAATATGATTTGATCAAGTTTGATGACTTCATGATTTGGTATTTTTTATACTGGATCAAATTTGAATAATCCAGATCGGTGGTGAACAACGATGAATAATGCGGTAATCTCGGAAGTTCTTTATCGATACACTTCTTTTCTAACAAAGGTAGATGAGATGCAAAATTCTTCTGATAGTTATCCATGTAGTAGATGTTCAACTGGGTGGAGTTCAACTCGATGATGACATCTTTCCAATGTCTCGACGGTGACGGATCATATGGCGAGATCCATTCCAACTTTCTCAAAAACTTATCAACTTTGTAGATCGTTGGAGTGTAATTCGGCAACTTCTCCAACCCTTCATTCAGATTGGCGTAAACCGGAAACCTGGGTAATGACTGTGCTATTGATGAGTACTCCGGAGGGAAGGTCGGGTGAGGTTCCAAGTATAGCAAAAAATCCTTTTGATCAGATGGTAGTGTTTGCGATATCTTCAGATTTGAAGACGCTGTTGATGGTGAAGCCTTGGTCTTTCTTGATGTTTTTTGATTCATCAGTCTGTCTAGCTTTGAGTATGAAACCGACTCTTCCCTGATCTCGAGTCCGGGCTTCTTTTTCTTCAACTTGAGCTGCATTTTTTTTTTTTTTGGTTCTATCTCTAGTGATGTTGTTATCAAAGCAAGTTTATAAATCAAATGAATGTCCACTCAAAAACAATGAGGGCTCACACGATAAAAATTCAGTTCTGTTTAAGCTGTTGCGTGGATCTCGGTGGAGTTGTTTTCATAGAGCTGAACCGTCTTGCAAAGATGATTTTTGAACTGATGTGTGTATTACAATCTTGGTGGATCCTAAAGACATGAAACAAGTTCACTCAACTTTCTCTGTAGCTTCGAATAAAAACGGTCTCTGACGATAATTTTTAAGCCTCTTCACTATGATATATATCAGGTGCCGTGCTGATGGTGCCTGAGATTCTTTCTGTGATTTCAAGCTTGCTACAATGTCGACCGAGTTATGTTCTTGAACTAGCCGATAATCAAAATGATAGTGTGATTTTGTTTTTTTTGGGATTTTTCCTTCTTGGTCCGGATAAAGAAATTTGTTCACACAAATTAGATTCGAGAGTTACGCCTCGATTAGACCTCAGTATTTGGGAAAAGGGAAAATTGATTGGGATATTCAAGGTTGATACTCTCTGCCTGGACTGGTTCCGGAGCGATAAGTGTTGAGCAATGCGGAAATTCTACCGAATGAGAGATGAATTCTCGCGAGTTATTTTTCACTGGTTGGTTTAGATCAAAGGTGGAGGTGGACCTTGCGCCGACTGATTTTCCATTTTTGCTGAGTATTATGTAATCTCCAACCAACCTTTTCAATACCACAGAGCCAATTAGCCGATCTTTTGAGAGTGGATGAAGGGTCGGGTTATAGGTGTATAAGGCGAGGGTGGGTTGGGGGAAGTGGAGTGTATAAAGATCGTTGGTTGGGATGCCAAAGATGAAGCTTGTGGAGCCAAAGGCAGCCTAGTTTTGTGGACGTCATCGGCACGGTATGTTAAAATCAGGGGTAAGCATTATTCTCTGCAGCTATAAGAGTCATAAGAAGATAAGAAGGATTGAGGTGAAAAGTCTGGATATGGCACACAGGGCCATGCTTGTCAAAGGAAATACATAAAGGAAGTAGGACAAGTGATGTCAGGCCACTAAAGAATGAGAATTCTCGAAAAGAAATAAAAAAAAAAAACGGATTCAAATGTATGGATTGTCAGGACCGGTATCATCAAAACTTTTAACTGAGGCTGAGCCGATGGTGCTTTTGACATTGTAATCACCATTCGTCCCTGCTAGTTCCTGGGGCTGGCCTTCTTCCTCGTCGTTGAGACTGAAAGTATAGTTATTGTGCAAGTAGTCGGTGAATCCTAAGACACGATTGACAGTGGGGAACTCATTGAACAACAACATTAGTTGGTCTGTGTTGGTGAACTCCAAATCTGCAAAATCGTTCATATTGTTCGGTTGGTTCAACTGGGCATGATTTGAGGTTACGGAATGTTCAGAGAAAGAGCCAGCCGAATGTTCATGGAGACCCGATTTTTCCGGTTGCGATCTGAAGTCTTCAACAATAGCATCACCTGAAGCTTTGATATTAATATTGGTATTGTTGTTTCTACTGTGATGCTGATGATGGGTCGTTCCGTCAAAAGGAGGTGAAATTGAACCTACTGAATCACCGCTGCTCAAAGAATCCAGGTTGAAGCTGTTTGGAATGACAATGTTGTTGAATGTAAAAAGACTTTCATAGATACTTTCATTATTATCAGTGTTCACATTGGCATTGCCGTTCTCAGTGAAGTTCATGTCAATCATTGGGTTCTCGGGAGATAGCAAACTTGAAAGACTCATCATTTTCTGTCTCTCTTCAGTTGGGTGCTGTGGATTGGAACTGTTGTTGACCAAATTATTGAAAATTGATGAGTTCAAAGAAATGTTGCTGAATCCACCAGAAATACCATTGTTTGGCGAAAGCGGACTTCTCGCAACATTCTTTCTGTTGTTAAGCTCTGGCAAGACTCCCAGCAAGTGTTTTCCATGTTGTTTCATCTTTTTATCTTGAATTCTCTTCTTTTCAGTAATTCTCAAATACTCACCGCAAAGCCTGGAAACGCTTCCAGCATACCACCACTTGTAATTCAAACTCTCCATTAACTTGATAACCTTTTGCCAACTCCATATTTGATGGTTTGGATTAGTTATACTTGGATCGTTGTTTCGTATCATCCCCAAATCAATTCTCAAAAAACAACTTAGAGTGAAAGATAATGCATATGGAACAAACGAAATGATCGGTAGAATATCCAAGTGTTTACTGAAAATATTAAGGCAGGTCAAAGTTGATCTGACATAAAATTCATCTGGAATTGCCTTATCTTTAAAATAACTTTGTGAGTTGGGATTCAATAAATCATACCTCCTCTTTTGCCCAAACATTATAGTAATACAAACGATAAGCTTTCGAAGACACTCAGAGCCGGTGTTGAATAATGGTCCGTCAACTGTAATTTCTTCTTTTACCAAATCTTCCAAGATATCATAATCTATATCTTTTGGAACTAACTTATGGTCACCATGAGGTTGAAATAGTCCGATGACTTTTTCCAACCTGATCACTGCTTGTAATAATCTGTTCAAATTTTTATCTGCTGGGTAATCCAACGAGCAATCCCTTCTATGGATCAACATCGTTCTTGAATTGATCAAACAATTAAACCTGTCAAAAATGAATAGACACCACCAAAGTTTTGAGATTGAGGTATCTGTTTGTTTATTGGAAATATTGGACCGAGAGTAGTGATTGTGATGAATACCTAGAGTGAAAGCATGATGTATCGCTTGAGTCAAATCCAGGGACGCAATTTCCAATGAATCATTATGAATGTACAATGAAGCTTTACCTTTAGGACCACATACTCCACCGCCACCTGCATAAATAAACAACAATGTATGCACCCTCAAAAGAGTTAACCTATTTTCATCAAGATTAAACCTAATCATTTCTCTTATTTTTGCTTCCAATTCTTTAGAAAACTTGTTAATGTCTTGGATATTTGATCTGTTCAAAGATTTGATTGAATCGTCAATTCTTGTTGCAACCAATAGTATAGCATATAGCAACAAAGTTGGCATATTTTTCAGCTGGAAACTTATCATCGAAGAGTCTTCGCTTAAAATGGGTAAAATTGAATTTGACTTGGTGAAATAAATTTTCAACAATTCTAGTTGAGTTTCGTAAGATAAATGAACGTTGAAGCAGTCTAAATCAAATTTTAAGTAGTTGAAAATTGGTCTCGGTAATTTGCGTTCCTTGTTTGATATACCATTGGATGCGGTTGTTCTTACAAAGACACCCAACAAGTCTCTTATCGATTCGTTTGCGATAGTCGAAGGCCTTCTTAATGAACCTTGGGAGTTGCTATCCTGCTCACCATGCAGTTTTGAACTACCGTTTAACACTGGCTCATGGGGTTTGCTGTCATCTTGATCATCGATCACCAACTCGTTGATGTGCGACTTTATATTGGATGAATCTTCTTTTGCTTTTCTTCTTTTGATTTTTGGGAAAAATGCAGTTACTTGATAAACAGGAATGTCAGTCGCCGAGTTCGATACACTGTCTTCAACAGCTTCCCCCTTAACTTTAACTTCACCAATATCGTTCTTAATTGCCCCTTCCAGCTCGATTGCTGATTTTTCTGTTTTGTCAAAATGTTCTTGCTCGAGTTTTGTGGAGCCAGCAACCTGAATGAATACAGACGTGGCATCTGTCACACCCAAGAACTTGGATGAGAAAGCTTGTAACGTAGTGAAAGACGTGGATTTTCTCAAGGCTTCATTTTTGTTTTTGCTTGTATAGATGTTGATCAAAGACTCCTCTGTCGTCAAAAACTTTGACCTTAGCTCTTCATCCACTGTTTTCTGTTTTTGAGCGTTGATCTCTGGAGACACTTGCTGACTGGTACCGTTCTTCAAGCAGCTCGAAATCTTTCTTTTCTTATTCGATGTGGACCGACTAGTCGCCGTGGATTTCGGCTTCTTACTTTCTTCCTCTTCAGCATCCTCATCAAGTTCCACTTCATCTTCCGGCTTCACCTTGCTCTTCTTCGCAGCCAAATCACAAGAGCTTGACGTTTTCGACTGCACACAGTGATCGCATCCTTTTCTCTCGTAATCCTTGGATACCGTACATTTAGTCTGTGGGATCGATCAACTTTGATGTTAGTAATCAGAGCACAAGATTAAAAACTTTAACCGTTGAACCTATGGGGCCAGCGCTAACTTACTCTTTTGTTCCTACAGTTGGTACAGCACTTAAAAGTCCTCTTTCTGTTCTTAAAGTTGTTGTCAAAAGCTGGAAATACAAACATCCTCCTTACTTGCTTATACAACAACACTTGAAACTATGCTTTTTGGCACTTGGTTATCTAGTTGTTGAAGTAATCGATCTAAAAGTAAAATTTGGAGTTTTCAATATAATTATATGATGACCCCACAATTTAAAATAAGCGTGATCATGTGACTAGGGAACCCGATTTTTCAATTTAACACTGGCAAGACGTTGTTGTGGCCAGCAACAGGAGAGTCAGCAAATGATATTACTCATGGTTATATGGAAGGCGTTGTTGATCGATTGTTTGTTTATAGATATCATCATTTTGAAGCTAAGTGGTTGTTGCAAGAACGAAAAACAAAAAAGAAAAAAGTTATACACTTCAAGTCTAATTAATTACTAAGCCTGCTGAACTTGGAAGCGACCTCAAAGACCTGAAGGCCTCCATTGACGACAAGCTTACTCTTGTTGTCAAGAAGCTTGATATTATAAGGGTTGTCAGGCAAATGATTTCTAGTTTCGCCACCAATGAGATAAATTGAGTTGTTGTCGGTAACGTAGCTTCCGCAAAGGTTGCTAAAGTACATCTTGTTGAAAGTCAGTGTGATTTTGCTGTTAACCTCCTCACTAACACTGAGGGATGATGGTGTGTCCATGTAGGAAGAGGTCCTTTCGTTCAAGTTATGAAAATACTTGGCCGATTTCCAATATTGTGTTTGGACGTTCAAGGCAAGCATTTTGTAGAAGTTGTTTGATTGTGTAGAGTTGATTGATGAGTCATGTGATTCATCCGATTCATCTAAATTGACCGCTGATGTTGAAGACGTTGATGCCGATGAAGGGCCCTCGTATATGAGGTCATCCTGGAAAGTATTTGATTGAATTGCAGCATTCTGAACATCCACATTGTTGGCATCAACATCGTCGTTTGAAGAAGATGAGTTGATGTTATAACTTCCCGATGAGCCACTATTTTCTGTCGTTTTCAGCGGATCAGATGATGAGGAAGTGTTCTTCTTGTAGTTTTCGTAACTCAAATCGTCTCTAAAATCGGCATCTAAACCACCACCAACAATCAAAAGATGGTCACCCATCTTAGCCATTGAATGTCCACATCGTTTGACAATAGCTTCTTCAAAAGCTTCATCATCATCGCCATCAGTTTTGTTTGATTTCACATATAAATCGTCTTTGGCATATGTTGGTACCCTCTTCCAAGTCTCCTTCTCCAAGTTAAACCACCACAAATCTCCAAGAATCTTCTTTCTAGAAAACTTTCTTGGTTTACCAGTTTTGGTGTTGTTGGAAATTCTGTACTGCAAAGTAGAACCGCCATGAATGATAAGTGTTTTGTTGACTATTGGAGTCTTAAAATTGACCTGTGCTCCACCACCTAGCTCTGAAATTGCATTGGTTGAATTTGAATTTGAATTTGAATTTGAATTTGAATTTGAGTTTGAGTTAGGAGATGTACGCACTCCGTGAGTATAAGATGAATCCTGTACAGGATATGATTTGTTTTTGGCCCTTTGTTGTGGTTGTATATCTGGTGAAAATGGAGAATAAAGCTTTGGCTGCGGAGGCGGTGAGAATTTTTGAACGCCACCTGCATTGATGACGCTTTGTCCCAAAGGTGAAGCAGCCCTTGACAAATCATGCAGACCTGGTGAAAGCTGTTCATTGAATCGTCTTGGAGTGGGCTGGAGTACAGGACTTGCCGTATTAAAGCCATTATTAATAGATGATTTACCTCTAATCACAACTGATTCTTCATCCTTGTAACTGTAGATAGACCCAGTATTTGGATCTACTTCCTCAACATCTCTGTACAACTCCGAATTGTCAAATAAACATCCAGCAAAGAAACCTCTGGTATCTGGCCACTCAATCTTATCGTTTTTCACAATACCACTGAACAAGGGCATAACTGGCACAGCTTTAGTCCTTGTGAAGGAAGAGGATCTTCTGCTATGGTGCGACCCTTTCGCTGAGCTATGGTGAGACCTACTTGATTTTCTTGATCGTATTGTCTTTGAGCTATCCTCCTCTTCATCCTCCTCCTCTTCATCTGATGTGTACAAGGCAGATGAAACGCTACTTCTGCCAGCATTAAACTCGTCATAATTTCGTTCATCCAACTCAAATTTACCAACAGGATAAAGCAACACAGAAGTATTGAAAGTCACATATCTTGTCTCTTGGCTATTAAAATTGACAAACAACTCAAGTTTCCATAAATCATTCAATGGGATGAAGTCTTTACCATTCTTTGACTGTTTGTAACCACCCATGATATATATTAATGCAGGATTTGCATAATCACTTCTATCTGATGGTTGACTTTGAACCCTTTGAGTAATAGGACCCATATTATTATAAGCTGATTTAGTCCAATGAGATTTAGTACCATCCAGTTTTTGAAAATTCATTTCTTCTACAGTGACAGCACATTGGAAGTGGCCAAATCTTGCAATTGAATTGGGAAATCTTGTTGTCAAAGTTGGATGAACATTCAAAGCCACATGTTTGAATTTCAATGTTTTAGTGTCCAATATCCACGCTCTATCATTGAGTACAATTGTTTTGTCAATTGTTACAGAGTTATCTTGTCTGACTACTGTTGTTTGCAATTCAAAACCTCCGTAGTAAAATATATGTCTCTTAGAGATAACACACGAGTTTGTAGCAATCAACAGAGGTGGGACTTCATTAATCGAAGCACTAGATCTTCTTGAGCTTGCCTTAGAGGGTCTTTGTTTTTCTGATAAATCTGGTTTTGACAAGGTTTTTGAAGTTGTTGAGTATACGTAAAGATCTCTATTGGGGACCATAAATGGCGATTTGATGATATCCTGGTTTATCGGAATAGGCATGTTATAATTGAAGTTGACATGAATGTTTTCCATAGGTATCAACCCATCGTTCGTTATGTCGTTCAAAAATGCCAGCTGTTCTTGACATGTCATCAATGTTAAACCACCAAATGTATAAATTTTTGAATCCAATGCATTTGAAACGTGATTGATAATAGGAGGATGGCATAATTCACCAAACGTATGGGAAACATGTAAGTAGTTGAAAAAGTTTGTCTCCAACGAACTAGTCAAGTATTTCAATTGCTCTTTTGTAGATACAGTTTTGTTTGCAATGCTCTCCAAGTTTTCGTCACTAGGTAGCAGCAGCTTCAATTCCTCGTATGCTTTCAAATCTTCAAATTTCGGCATGACCAAAGATTGGGTATTCAAATATGGGAACCAAACTCGATGTTCGTTCAAATACCTGAAGCTTGATCCTGTTGTGTTGTGCAACGAAGAAAGATACGAAGGTTCTGTGGTCAATCTAGCAAAGTACTCCTGATATTTGTTGAGAAACTTCATTTTCTGTTCATCATCCTTGTATTTCTCAATCAATAGATCGAGAGGAGCGTACTCAATTCCTCGAACCGGCGGTTGTACTTCGTTCAATGCAAACACCATTTTTCAAAGCTTCGTTGGTTTTACTCCTCCAGATAAAATTCAATAGACCAAAAACCAGATTATCTTAGCAAAGAAATAAAAACAGTACTCGTTAAGCAAAGCTTCAACTTTGCGGAAAGATGTTTATGATATTCACTGAAGTTTCTTAGCACTTTTACGTTTAGTAATATTCTATTTCTTTTGAAAAAGAACATCATTTTTAACCTTTCACACACTACCTTACAGAAGTTCCCTTAGTATCGGCAAATCGTGATTTTTCCATTATGTAAAAATCCTATAAAGGTACAAACGATTATAAGAAACGACTATAAAATAGCAAATAGTGTCATTGTCCTCACTGGATTATGGATATCTGCGAAAGCTGTGGGCGCATTTGTGGATTATATTTGGTGTGTGTGTGCTTCGAATCGGGCACATCAACATGATTTAATATACTATCATTCAAATGACAGTGTCAGAAACACAACTGGAGAAGAGATGAAAACTCGGCAAGATCTAGTATATTATGTTCAAGAGCTACGTCGGGAGAAAACCTAGGCAAAGCTGCTTGCTGTGTCCATTTCACTTCACTTGACATCACATCACATCACATCACATCACACCACACCAAACCACCTGATATTAAAGCTTCTCGGCCGGCAAAAACATTGGCTTTCGTTCGCACTTTGTCCCCAATTCTACTTAATAATCCTCGTTGTAGCCTCGTAACCAAACTCACCTTTACGAAAGTAAATTAATAATCTGATGTTTCCCTCGGCCACCAGCAGTCACTGCTGAAATGAAATACGCATAAACCCTGAAAGGGTAAAAAGTCAAGATTTATATGTCAGTGGCGCACTTGCGTTTGCCGCAAACTAGGCCACAGTCAAAGGGGCAAGTCCCAGACAAACGTCACATCACTAAGAATCATTGACGACTTTTGCTGCACTAATTTAAGGGATGATGATTGGGTCAGCCATGATAATAATATCTTGACCGTTGTATTGTTCAGCAAGTCTGCTAAATATCCTGATAGATAGATCTTGAGCCATGACAGCAGGTGAGTCAGGAAGGTCAACTTGATGATTTTTCAGCGGATACATAAAATCAGTATAGCAATACATATGAGTGCAGGAAGTTCCAGCTTTCGATAGAAGTGCAGAAGTGAATTGAGGGTGGGTATTGAAAGTTTTTCAAGCATGGAGATAGAAATAAAATATAAAACTGCCCACTATGAAGCACTTGATCCATCGTGCTTGCAGTCGTAATAGATCGTTTCGTTTGGCGATATCACAGAAAGCACATCAGCGTCCTCCTCATACGCAGTTTCATGTCCTAGCTCGTGCTCCTCCTCCTCCTCCTCCTCGGCACTTTCCCGTATACCATCCATACCATCATCCATTGAAAACTCCACCAAGAGTCTGATACTGTTGTGAGTGACTTCTCTGTTCAAATCCAGGACAATGTTGGTTTCGTCGCCTTCGGTGGCATCCACGTCTGAAGAATCGCTAACGTCGTAGTCATCTTCATCCAATGCGTACATCAAGACTTTGATCATTGTCAAGTTTTTGTTCAACTCAAACCAATTCCAGATTATCTTTGTGTTGAGCAACTTTGCAGAGTACATCAATAGCTCTTTTGTCTTGTAGTCGAACGGGGTCCAAGTTTTGAAGTTGTTACAGAGCTTGACCAAGTTGTTTAATAGATCAAGCGTTTCTGTCAAATTTCTATTCACCTTGTTCAATTTTTCTAACACTGATATCGGTTTCGAAGATGTAAGCTCCATCGACTTCGGCCCATCTAGTGATATTGTCTTGACTTGTTTTGGTAAATAACAGCCATTCAACGAAGAGGAATAATTGATTGCGAAGATCCAAGATCTTAGCTCTTCCTTTGTTGGAACTGAATAAATATCCTTCGACGACTTACCATAAATGATGAATTTATTCAGATCCAATTTCGCGAAATGGCTATGACTATTGCGCCTATTATTTCCACTTGATCTCCAGATATCATTATCGAGTGTTGATTCGCTTGGTAGTGTTGAAAACAACCCTTGTATAGATATCATTAGCGTTGGGCCGGGCGGAGGAACTGAGGAATCAAAGATACTTGAGTTGAGTAAAGTTTCTTCCAACACTATTGACTCAACTTTCTCATCTAATGGTTTCGATATCTTGAAAGCGTGAAAGTCTTTGTAGAACAACATCCCTAATGGAGTTAGTAAAACAAAAAAGTGTCTCCAGACTTTCGTTGATGATAGCTTCTTTGTCTCTTGCTTATAAATGACACCCATCTTCAAAACTCTAACCAAAACAATGGGATCATCTTCAATATCTTTACCGTCATTTCTGAACTCTATCAGGATCTTTGGCTCATTTAGCAAGAAAGAAGCTCTAGATCTCCTCAACTTCAAGACAGTATGTGGCCTTGAAGCAGTCAAAGTATCTAAAATTGGCCTCAAAATCAAGTCATCAATATCATCGATTTTTTCCTCTGTTTTTAACAAAAGATCTGAATCATCGATAAAATTCATCCGTCGATTTTCAACATCACTTTTATCGACTTCTGCATCATCAATTTTTAAAAAAGGATTGGTCAACTGAAACTTGAAATTGACAGCCAACTCTTTCTTGTCCTTGCTACCCAAAACGTATTCGTAAATCAAGTCACGGTCAAAGATTGGAGATGAGGAAAAAAAGCTGCTTGCCCTTCTTTTGCCTTGGGATGCTAAAGATGTTGACGAAGATGTGGTCAAATTAGATCTGATTAATGTTTGAGTGGATGCAATCTCATAGCTTTTCAGTTTTTCGAGATCAGGAACTTGTACGGATTTGGCTTCATCAAGCCCAGATTTTGCGGTGACCTCTTTTAACAACTCGGCCCCTTTGTTGTTATTTGAATTGAGTAGTAACGGTTTCAAATTCTCTTCAAATCGTTTGAATGAAGTAAATGTAATGTTGTCATAATAGTATTCCAACAACTCTTTCGACATCAAGTTGCTGAAAGTATACTCAATATCTTTCGTAATGTAGGGCTTCTCATTTTCGTTGCTAGTAGCGGCTTTGAAATGAGAATCCAAGTTTTCTTTGACAATATTCACAAATTCAAGCTTTGTCATTTTTCTTTTGTTGTTGGGATTAAAATAATCAGTATGAAGAACCAATAATGAAAATGTAATGATGTAGGCCACGTCTATCGTGAATAACAAATGCTCATTTTGCTGGGTGTAGCATGCAGCAAAATCGTACATCAGCTTGTCAATTTGTTGTGTTTCTCTCGGTAATTCATTCAAAGTTAAAAATTTTCTCAAAGAAATGTCCATTGGTTCATCTTTAAAGTCATAAAACTTGAAGTAATATTCCAGAGCCAGAGTATTGAAGTCCGACTTTTTATCGTATATCAGGGGAACAATTTTGCTAATTTCATTATGGTTTATCAACCGATTAATATATTCCGACGGTAATTCACCATCCATGGGTATTGTTTTCTTTTCTGATTGAGGTGGTGGATTTGTTTCGCCATTTGCAGTATTCTCTGCAGTCAAAGGCTCTTGAAATTCCTCTGTGGCTGATTCATCTATCACAACAGGAAGACTGCTTTTGGAATCTTCGTCTATAGTGAACTCCAAAATTATATTCTCGTCTGATTGGAGTTGCCCAGGAGAATTTGTGGCACTGGAAGGCAAATTTGTAGAAGCAGACAATGAGTCAACATCGAAAATTGAGCTAGATCTTCTCAATTTGATAAAGCTCGTCAACGTATTCACAACTCCACCACTAGAAGTACGCTGACTTTCAAACAGCTTGGAACCTGATCTAATATCTACTGGAATATATCTTGATTTTGATCTGGGTGCCATCCCTGTTGTATTGAGTTTGTTTTCAAGAGAGTCTTCCGCAGCTAACCCAGCCTCATTCTCCCTAATTTCTCCTCTTTGATCGAGCGCACTCACTGTCCTACTTCTTTGCCTACTCATGAGCCTGGATTGCTTTGGAGTTTCAGCTTTAGCAGGTGAGGAGAAATAGACAGATGACGGAGAGTTAGTAGGCTTCCTGTGAGGATTCAGTGGTGAAGCATTGGGCGATTTGATAGGTGGAATCTCGACAGATGATTCCGTTAAGTTTGAAGATGTGGGTGAAGCAGTTTCTGCTTGGTCTTGATAAGACAACGAACGATGGATTTCAGGGCGATGTTTTTTGACGTTTTTTGTTGCCTTTCTTGGTGTTCTGGGTAAGACGTTTACTTCAAACTGGGAAGAGCTATGATTTGTACTGATTGATGTATCTGGGGTGTCCGTTGTATCGAAGCCATCGTGAGAAAAAGATACAGAGCTGTATTGGCTCAAGTTCTCACCCAAAAACATTGACTTTGTTTTACTTTTGATCTTATTGAATGACTTGAGTTTTATTACCGAAGAAGTAGATGACACTGATGGTGTTCTGGTTTGCTTATCATACCCTTTCGTAGAAATTCTATCTTGTGATTGGGATGATGAACTAGATGAAACATCTGTGGATTCAACAGAATGTGATCTGGAGTGAAATTTCTGTTTTATATTTATGATGGACTTTTTTTTAGCTTTTAATCCGATCTTCATACCACTGGCAACACTTGGTTTCTTGAAATGGACAGACTCAGAGGACTTGGGTTGTGAAACTGTAGGCATATCGATCAGCCCATCACTTCTATTGAGCTTGGATGAAGACATTGTCTCGGATTCGTCTATGGAAACTTCTCCTCCTTTATCAAGCAATACGTATGCACTGATAGTATTTTCAGGTTCTTTCGGGTGATTCAAAAAGGTCTTGGAACCTTTTGTTTTCAATCGTGCGGGTTTGGACTTCAAAGAGATACTCCTACCAAAAGTTTGTTCTAGCAAAGTGGTTTTATGTTGGTGTGAAGTGTTATCATGAGACAGTTGTGGTGGACCTTCGTTTGTATGTTCATTGTTCATAATACGGTTTTTCGGTGAGTGGTGTCGTTTATTCGATAGTTGCGATTTTCAATTGGCCGAGCTAACAATTGCTTTTGATCTATCTACTATAATGATCTTGCTAGATGTAGTTATAGAGCTATAACCTATCACTGATTGACTTAGTCTTGATTGAGCACTGTAGAGCTCAGATGGTTTAGTGATAGTGTTCTCAAGGGTTCATTCCGTTTTCTTACTTGCAGTCTTGATCCGAGTCGTGTAACAACTTTTTAACTACTATACAAGAAAAAACGCTCACACTACGCTATAACTTCGCAATATGCTTGCTATTTATTGACTTATTGATGGGGAATTTTAAAGTGAATGTTGTCCTGTCAGTAAATAGCTTCTCTTTTGCAGTTCTGATAGTCCTCTCTAGTAAAACTTGTGACTAGACATCTATCAGAAAAATCGATTCCATTACTTTGAACATTATGCCAGTATGTTGCATTCAAAGGACTATTCACAGGCCAGTCATGAATATTATAATAATCTCTATATGAGACAGTGTCACCATTAGCCGTATTCACCTCATATGCGTCTAGTACGGAAAATGTCTGAGAGTCAACCTTGTAGTAGTTCCAGGAGTTGGCAAATTTGGATCCAATCCAAGAGTTAACCAAAGCTTTATCGACTTCCCTGGTGTTGTTCTGGTATAGTATGTTAAACTTTTGTTCATCACTATAGCCAAAAAACACTGCGGCAATGGTACGGGGAGAGTATCTCTCCACGAGAAGCTTAAAGATGTAAGCGTCAATTGGCATGACACCCAAATCATTGTTGGGTACATTAGCGATCAACCAAACCCTTTGCTTACTTTTTTCACTCTCTTCTAGTTCCCACTTCAAAAAATCAAATTGGTGCCATTTGTCAACACTACTTGATCTGCTGTACTTGTAGAAATTTCCGGAATGAAAACAATTAGAGTTTAACGAAATTATCTTCAAGCCCCTACGAGTGATGACTGAATATGCCTCAGATGATGTTGATCTTTCAGGATAGAGCTTTTTCTTGGTCCATTCTTTCAATAAATAAACATAAGAGTTCATCGATTTGTCATCAAGAGGCACTTCTTCATATGGGTACTGCTTGAACGGGAATGAGTCGTAAATTCCAGCTACTGGATACCAATATGATGTCGAGGATAAGATTGTAGTTATATAGTTAAACGCAGCCAAAGTTGCATTTTTGGATCCCAGTGTAGACTTTTTTGGTGTTTCATCCATAACATTTCCAGTGAAAATACCAAATTCAAAATTCAACTCGTTCAGCTGTTGGTAGTCTGAAATATCTTTTAAACTATCTTGTAATGAGTTCCAATGTGTATTGGATCTTCCGTTCATATATATATCGCTCAAATGGATGACATTGAAAGACTCATTTCTGCTCGAGATATCTGCATATCCAGCTTCTAGTTGTGGTGTCACATCAGACAAAGGGAAATCGATATTCAAGTCTGTCGTCTTTGGCTTCCCGCATGCATTTTTATATTTGTAGTGGCACAATAGGTCAGAATCAATACTGGAAGCATCCATCATAAGTATAGTAAGCACAACTTCATCTCCAGTACTCAAGGGGTCCCCAGTTCTAGGGTCCGAGTATCTTGCGAAGCAATCTTCTTCAGACATTTCTTTAGAGTTGACGCAATGCTGAGTAGCAACATCATAAATCAAATGAACTGAAAGGGATAAATCCTGAAGATTCAATAGCTTGAGTTTACACTTGGAACAACTATCAAGTTCAGCATCATCGATGGAACTCATTACTTTCAACTTATCTCTTACAGTCAATAACTCCTCGGGGGTTCTTTCATATGGATGTGAACTGGACCACTTGAGCTGATATATTTCATTTGAAACTAGCTTCCAGTCTATAAGATTTGATATTTCATTGTAAGCTTCCACTAAAGAACTCATTGCGACTAAATTCAGCGCCACTATTAGTACTGATCTAAGATTCATTATTTAAAGCATATACCCAGCTTGACCAGAAACGACCTGATGAACATACAAGAGAAATCATGTCCAACTTGAGGTCCACCATATAGTTGATTTCTCTTTCATTCAGCATACTCAATCAATGACTTTTGATCAGAAAAAAACGAATTCAACATTAACCGCCAGACTCAAAACCGCCCTTCAGTTCGTAACTGTACATTTTCATTTACACAAACACAGTTGATTACTTTCGCAAAATAAGATTTCTGGGCAACAACTTAAAAAGTTTCTTTATTATCATGCTCAAGCTTCCAATGTTATTCATCTGCTGTTTCCCTTTTTTCTTTCGTAGAATAAATCTGTCCGTGTAGCACCAATATTGACAATTCTCGGGCATCCATCTCTATCTTTTTCCAATTTACAGCATTCTTTACAATAAAATGCAGCGCTGATTCCCTTACCACCACAAATTATGCATTTACCATTAATACTACCAAAGGAGCAATCATCACATATCCTTACCGCCAGTTTTGGAGATACGTACGAATCACATACTGGACATTTACCATCACATCTTTCACATAATCTTCCAACATTTGTGCCTGGTTGCTTCAAACACATAACCAAATCTAACTGATGACGAGACATGATGACAAAGATCTATTTCAAGGCTCGGACAATTGAAAGTACAAATCAATAAAAACCTGTCAATATCTTGAATTAATTTTTGATGTGATAGAATTTTTTTGTAGTTTTTCTTGGTGGCACTCACACATTAATTTAACCATTTTCAGTCCTATCTATATACCATAATATACCAACCGTATTTAATAATAAGACCCACTTGTGAGATATTGACATATAACCTTGTTGAATGCAAAACTATACTTCATACTTATATTTTGACAAGGATAGAGGTTGAATATGTGCTTAGATGGCGAAAGAACAACTTCACACAACCTGCATACAACTTCACCATTTGAAGAGCAAGTTATCAGCAACTCAGACGAATATGGGGAAGAAAATGAAATATTGGAGATTTGTGACATTGAGGCAAACATATATACAGAGAAATCATTTAGGGAAAATGGTGGCGACGATGTTGATCAAGATGAGGAAGATTTATGTCCCATTTGCTTGGATGCATTACCAAACTCCAACTGTTTGATATCTAGATCTACCAGACAAACACAACTCTCAGCAATCATCAGACCGTGTAATCATGTGTACCATGATTTTTGTATCAAATCGTGGTCTGCACGTGCGAACAGTTGCCCCAAATGTAGGGCTCCGTTCAATGTCATAGAATTGTTGTCTGGGTTGGAAACGATAGAATCAATTAAGGTTGAAGACAAAAAACTTCCCGTAGAAAATGATCCAAATGACTTTGGTTTGTTGCCAGATTATGAGCAGGATGATTATGGATACGACAATGATGTTGATCCTGATTACTATCCTAGAACCTTGGGTAATCGATTCACTCAGTATTCAATTTGTATTTTATGCGATGAGAGATCTTCATCGTTGACTGGAGTGGCTGTTTGCCATGGTTGCTCTGGAAGTTTTCATCCTGGATGCCTTGGTGCTATGTCAGACTATCATGAATGGCATTGCCCTATGTGTGATACTGTTCAATCATGTGACAGTATAGTTAGATCTCAAGGATCAAGAGATTATAATTTGAGGGAATTCTCAGCCCCTACAAGAACCGTCAACTCATTTGTCAACGAATTACGAAGAGAAATAAGGAGTAACCGAAGAAGTGCGTTGGGGCTACCAGCTGCATCCCCACGAAGAGGAAGAATAAGAAGATCTAGAGCTTCTGCTTATACAAATATTGATGGCTCTGTTTCAAGATCTAATAGGGGAATGTTTCCCCCACTTGACCTGGAACCTACACCACCACTGTCACGGAATAAGAGAGATGAGGATGATGCTTGGAAATTGTACGATTATGCCAAGAAGAGTGACGATTTGAAGGATAATGAACAGACTCCCAATTCTTCTAAAAAGTTGGTAGCTTCTTGTGCTATAAGCAGGCTTAAATCACCTCCCATCGCTAATGAGAACAGGTCGATAAAAGTCAAAAAACCAGTAAGAAAGAAGCACAACCAATCAGCAAACAATTATGAAAAAATCGCACTTGCAAGTGTTGATAACAGCAAGTTACCTACCAAAAATTCAACATTTGGCTCATTGCTCTCCACCATTAGGCAAAATACAACCAACAATTTGAACAATAACAGGGTGGTACATGATTTAAGTAAAGATGATAAGCAGAAATCAGCAATGGAGTGGATATATGGTCAACCGTCTAGTACGAATATTTGGGGTGGGACGACGTCGATGTCCCCAGCCTCCTCCACCACTGCTGCTCTATCAAACTCTGACTCGGATGGCGATTTAATAGTTGAACAACCACTTGTTAGTGAAGCGGCATCCTCCAGACTCACCACAGAGGCTCTTGAAAAACATACAATGAGGAGCTCTCCAAAGCTGGTAAAGTTGACCCTAATTCTTGAGGCTAATAAATCAAGGCCCAGTTTGAAAAAGGAACTATCTTTTGACCAAAAGGAGTTTTTACAAAAGTTGATAGTTCGCTCCAAACTAAAACCTTACTATAAATCTGGAAAGATTACCGCTGATATTTACACGAAGATCAATAAATCAGTTTCAAGATGTCTCTACAGTTTGGTTCTAATGAAAGAGTTTGAGAATGATAATTCGTTACTTTTGAACAGATTGAATCATTTGATAGAAATCAGGGAGAGATACGAATTCAAGTCTTTTGATGAATTTGCTAAAAAGATAGTGTATGGGAAAGCCCAGCAAGGAGAGAACGATTCATTTAAACCATATGAGGATTTTGTGCTTGATACTATTAACGAGGAGATAAGAAAATATGCAGAATAATTGAATTGAAAAGTTACTTTTATTTATTTTATATAATGGGCAGAATTGTCGATGGTAGACGAATATGGGGAGGGAGTTTATACACAATGGTAATAAACAACGGTAAATATTAATAAGATAAAACAGTCGCAAAATATCACTTTTACAAAATCAATCTGATGCACCAAACTCATTTACCCAGTATTGTCTGTAAAAGTGTTTCTTTCCTAAGGTAGAAATTTGCATAACTTCTGCCTCAGTAAGTTCGAAGTCCCAGATACTCAAAATTTGTTGTAACCTCTCTTCATTTTGTGAGGTTGTTACAGGAATGACGCCTGTTTGATAAACCCATCTGAGCAAAATTTGAGTGGAAGTTTTACCATACTTTTCACATAATTCAGAAACAAACGAGTCGATCGGACCTTCTTGTTCATTTTCTTTTGCATCATTAGATTTTTTGTACAATGGAGCCAAAGGTGAATATGCCGAGACGGCTATACTATTATCCTTACAAAATTGAACAATTTTTGGTGATTGGTTTTGTAAGTATGCATTATACTCGATTTGGTTCAAAACGGGCTTGACTTTTGCGTACGATAAAAGTTCAGACAAAGACTCGACATCAAAGTTTGAAACCCCAATAGCTTTGGCTTTACCACTCCTGTAAATTTCTTCCATTTCCAACCAAGCATCTTTCGTAGTGTAACCATGATATTCTTTGACTGAAAATGGTGAATGAATGAGGTATAAGTCGACATAATCAAGGTCCAATTTTTTTAAAGACTTTTCCAAGGCTTCTTTTGGCGAATCACTTTTAGGTAAGTTATTTTGACCAAGCCCTGTCCAGTATTTGTCTGTGATGAAAATATTGTTCCTTTCAAAATTGAACTCTGGATCGTCCTTCAAGTTTGAAAATGCATCTTTGACCTCAGGATAAGTGTTGTATGTTTCTGCCATGTCAAGATGAACGAAACCTTTTTTGATAGCGTTTGCAATCGACTTGACCAAAACCTGGTCTGTTTCATTTGGAGTGGACTTTTTGGCTCTAGACCATTTTGATCCGATACCAAACCCTAGGGCAGGAATTTGAACTCCATTCAGTAATTCAATGTTAGGTGGAGCTTGACTGCGATACGTTGACATTTCCTTTTAACCACAAAAAAAGCAATTTGATTTTATACCTTTTCAGTCTGCTTTATAAAACCTGTTGAGGAAAAGAACCTATTTATGTCGATTAAGCTTGAAAAATTATTATGGACATTGTTCGGCTAATAGCAATTCCAAGCTTTAGAATTCTTCGGCCTAAATCTTATTTTCACCTATCGAAGATTGCTAGGCGTTATCTTTTCCATCGGAAATGCTTACATAAACAATATTTTTACCAGATTCATTTGAAATGAATTCAAAATTAAACATTTGGCTGATTCAAGAAACACTTGGTAACTTGAACCATGATCTATTGTCATCTCTCAATTAAATAAGTTTACTAATGTGTAGCCTTTTTGGATTCCTCCAAAACGGTGTATATTAACGTTTTGAATTGCGGGACCAATTTTTTGATCTCACTGCTCTTAATCAAGGCCTCAAAGCCATCATCCTCTTCGTATTCAACATCTTCCTCTTTTGATATTTCACCTAAACGTCTACGAACTTCAAATTCATTCGCAAAGTTTACAAAGTTTTCATTTGACAATTTGTCAACTAGCTCTTCTTTTCTTGATTTGACAATTTCAGTCCAATCAACGTTTAATTCATCAAAGTCAGGTCCAAGTAAATTGGAAGATTCAACTCCTTCAGAGTTAGTTTTTGATCCAATTATGGTTGACAAATTGTTGTGAATTTTGCCCCAGTTGGAATCTATCTTGGAAGTGCTCTTGGATTTCGTTTGATCATCGCTTTCTGCCCTTGCCTCGAGGATTGCTTGATACATCTCTCTGTTGGCGGTTATTTTCCTGATTATCTCATCCAACTCAGCCATCAATTTCTCAGAGTCAATAACTCCATCGGCAACTGCTCTATTAACCAAATCCGATAGATTCAACATCAAGTCAGGTCTATCGTTTCTGACAAACTTCAAAACGGAAATGAACTTGTCAAACCATTCAACCAACTTCGAAAAGATTCTTTCATGCTCGGGTTTCACAGAGTCAGACCTGTATAAATTGTGAATGAATCTGTATAAATGGTTCTCATACTTGGTCAACAAAGCAGAAAGCCTGACAACAACATTCCTATTCCCTTCTGCCAAAAGAGTGCTGTAGGTATTTTGGTAATCGTTTATTAATGAAATGAGATCGTTGATGAATTGTTTGAAGATTGGGATATAAAGATAAATGTCAGCTTCTGTGAAAATTTTAATCAAAGGTTGAAAAAATATAGTGATAATCTCTTTGATCAATTTGGTCAATTGTGGTTCATCCCATAGCTCTTTCAAGTTATCCTTGTCATTTCTTCTTAGCAAAGAATAGAACAAGTCATGGACATAAGTGTATAATTTAGCCTTTTCTGATAACACTTGATATGATTCTTGATCAATCTGTTTATCCTCTCCTGCATTATCAATCTCTGCTACCTGCTTGTAAAATCTATAAGAATCCAACAAGTCGAAAATTATCGCATCATCAATCTTGACCGGAACATCATTATTATTCATTATGATTGATAATACCAAGTCAATATTGAATCTTTCAGCATTTTTTTTGATTTCAATAACAATATTGTTATCTTTTGTATTGATGTATGAGACCAATTTTTCGAAAAAAACGGTATACTTGGAGTCCAACAAGTCTATATTTGATTGTAACAAAGTAATTTCTTTTGTTAATGTTTTAGCATCATCATTCAAGATAAGACTGAATATGTGTTGCAACAAAGATTTACCAGCACCTCCAAAGCTCGGTGGTTGTATCAAAAACAATTCAATCAATTTTTTCATTATGGACATTGGATTTGTAAAACGCATTATTGTAGCGACAATTTTGTAGGGGAAAAATTGGTGGAGTCTCTTCAAAATGGCAAAAAATTCAGATGACTGGTCGCTTCCAATGAAAAGTGAGTAGATTGTAGATGCAAGCTCAATTTTTGCCAAATCCACAAACGCTCTTAAAGGTTCAGATAAATCTTGAATCGTTTCCTTTTCTTTGATTTCTTCGAAAATTGGCAGCAACCCCCACAAATCACCTCCAGTTAGAACAAGAGACTTGAATTCGTCTATGTCTGATTGTAGCTTTTGAATAGTTCTAATGGTTTCCTTCTGAAATGTCAATGTATGAGAAATGATCAAGTTATCCAAACTTGTTCTCAAGGCAATATCATTCTTCTCCAGGTCGGAAGTGATTTCATCGAACTTCCCATCTTCGAGGAAGTTGACAAATACATCTGAGTTTCTTACTGCTTGGATCGCAAGAATTCGATGAAAGTAACCCCTGATGGCAATTCTCAATCTCTCTCTTGGTAATTTAACACTTAAAGAGGTTGTACTTTTTTGAGGTGAAGTCTCTTCTGGTGGAGATAAGTTCAAAGTTTCTGACTGCTTGATATTCGAAACTGGCTGCAGGGAATTGAGATTTTTTTTGAAACTGCCAAAAAGGTTTTTGGTTTGATTTCCTAGTTGTTGCATTGCTTTCGATGAGGACAGAGCCAAAGATGGTGTTGACGAGTTTTTCGTTGGCGAAGATAACGGAGATGATACTCGTAATGAGTTTAATAAGTCGTTCTCAAGTTTGTTTGAAGTTTCCGAGAAAATGGATTCTTGGTCATCCCTGTCATCCAAATAATCGCCATCTGAATCCTGAAGCTCATCATTTCCGTTACCATTGTCGTTATAATCAATATCAGACGAAGTCTTGATCTTACGTGGCAAATTTGGGAGATCTTTTCCCGGATATAATTTGTCCAACTCTTCATGAAGCTTGCGAAATTGGGTATATCTTTTTGCAACATAAAACTCTTCACCAGTTTTTTCGATTTTCACACGAAGTATAAACTCATAAAATGTGGAGTGCCTCTTACTCTGTGTATCACTTCCGTTTCCAAAAAAGGAGGTGAAAGTGCTATTGAAAGACTTGACATTTTTCCACTCTTTCGATTTGCGAACACCACAAACCCTCAAATCGATTCCGTTAATATAGTTGTCCATATTGACAACATCGTCATACTTCAACAGCAAGTCTTCAGTGCCCAAAATCTTATTCAACTTCTTGTAAGTGTTTTTGTTTTCTTTACTTACCCTATCCTGATACTCTTCCTCAGAGATCGTCATCACACAGGAATTGTATAACAGTAGTAGAAGCTTGATATTTTTGTAGAGCAGCAATTGCCTCTTGGATGTTGTTCCCCTGTCATCCGAGTTACTGATCTTCTTAGACTTCCAAATCTCATAGAATCTCTGAATCTTTTTCACCCAAAAATGTTCATTGTCATGGTTGATACTCGAGTTTTGATAGCTGGATATAAACGGAAACGTTAAAACAAACGTGCTGAAAAAATGCCTTAGGATTGGAAACTGCATGTTGTAGTGGTCAATATAAGCCAATGAAATTTTCAATGACTCATTATAATCCAAAGGTGGATTAGCTGGATCGTAAGGAGCAAACGGGGGTCCAAACTTTCTCAATCCTGTCACGTCATTATAGGTTGATGATAGATTGTTGAATTCTTTATGCAACTGAAAGTTGATCAATTGTTTCTTCAAGAAATGTTCTTGTTCCGCACTCAACTTTATCATTTGCTTATCTCCAACACTGGAGTCTTGGTTCTGCATTCTGCAAAGAATCAATTGAACAGATGGTGTAGAAAAGCTTGTATCGTTCTTTATAAAATGCAGATAGTGTTATCTTGATTCTTGACAAATTTGGCTCCTTCGCGTACAGCCCCGACTCCTTCTGTGCAACAGAACGAAAGCTCAACTTATAAGCACCATCTGACAAAAGTTTGAGAGAAGATAGGGTATGTTCTGAGTGCTGATATTGGCTGAAAGTTTAGTCTAGAGGAACCTTAGTTCCAAGTGATGTTTCATTGGAGCTACAACTGTGAAACAATTTTCTGTTGATAAGAATTCCTCGATCTAGAAGTTTTGAACGAGTAAGTTTTACGGCCAACAAAATTGTAACATTATATCAATATCAGGGAGGGGATCGAAGTATCTAAACTCCATATTCAGTGAATTGAACTTCAACCTCGTAGTTGAGTTATATTGAGTTTGATAGTGTTGACCTGATATTGAGACAAAAAGGTCGTTTTCTGGCATTTGATCTTAACAGAGGCGAAACTTCGCCTAGTTTGAAAAATTGAATTCTGAAGTTGCATGTATAGATAGATATTTAGATATGAATTCTGCCAAAGTCGGTAAAACTGTACAAATATCGACTACTTACTTCAAGATGCTGCCAGTGTACGTATTTTACTTCAAAAGATAGCGCCACTGCAGGTGCTTTCCATTATCTTGGGCCTCAGACTAACATTGTTGAGAGAATATCTCTCTCGTAGTACCTCTTTCATCAACATTTCCAATAAATCGGTGCTACCCATTCGTATTTTCATAAACAGGAAAGCTATTTTGAATAACAATATACTTACCGAGCACACTATACCTGCTACCACTGTGCATAACAATAAAGCGATAATAAGACTTCTCAAGACACCCAGAATTCGATTATCTACGAGAGATATCAAAGATTTGTTATCAGACATCAAGGAGGAGTTGTTGAAAGTATGTTTTGATATTCCGTTTGAAGACCTCATCAACTTACATGCTGCAAATAAATCATTGCAAGAGACAAACGACTTGAATTTGAACAATGCTTTGATAAACAAAAATAGGATCATTGTCCCGTTAACTACTTCTAATGGTTGGAAATGTGCAATTGTTGTGTACTTAAAAAGCTTGGAAAGTCTTAGGGCATCCATGATCGATATTGATGGTGAAACTCCAAGAGATGGCAGATTTGGATCTGCCACACAATTCTTGGTACGGAAGGCTACATTTGGGGGAAATGGGAGCACCACAGCAAAATCAGATGTGATGATACCGGATGAAGATGATTCAATCGAAATTCCGGTTGACGGCCAAAGCGTACAATCAGAGGATCTGCTTGGTGATACGAAAAAAATGAATTTACAGTACAGTTACAGAAGTAAAACGATTCTTGGACGGGGCGTTGATTTAATAGTTCTTTCCAAGGCTACCAAGTGAACAATCAAGCAACATTATCGTTTCTTTGTTTTATGGTTGGCGAGCATTTCACAATTTATATCGGTTGCAATAAACTATCGAGTAAATATTATTTGAAAAACAATAGAATAGTACAAGTAACGAAAAAGACAACCCCATTGGCAAATTTTTTAACAATAAAAGAAAAAAAGAAAGGAAAAAGAAATATACACTAGCAAAGAAACCAAGAAGACAAAGCAAACGTTTTATTTTAAAAAGAAAGATGAATAGCCAATCAAGCTATCTGAACACACACGCCTATATTAATGATAAATAAACTTTATCGACTTAAGCGGCTTGTTTATCATCAGCCCATTCTTGTTCAGTGACGGCCAAATGCTCAGCTTCGTCGGCCAAGTCTTCATCGTCATAAACGTCATCATCTGTTCTTCTGATAGATAATGTTGGCTTGACTTGAGCAACTTCAAAAGTCCATGAAGCCAAAGCGTTTTCAGCATCAATGATGATCTGCTTTGAAGCTTCGTAACCATCGTAGGCTGGTCTTGTTTCACCTGGGGTGACTGGGGAATCATCCAATAATTCCAACAAGGCCTTACCGTAACCAGCAATCAAAGCCAATTTTTCAGAGTGCTCTCTCAAAGAGTCAAAGTGGTAGTTGAATGCAGCCTTCAACTTTTCTCTGGTGATGTTTGACAATTGTGCTTCGGCAACCAATGATTCAGCCTCAGCTCTAACCAACTCTTGCTCCAAGACAACAATCTTTGGGGACTGTGGGTCCTTGTACTTCAAGTATGCAATTTGGTCTGTGATCTTTTGCTTTCTTTCTCTTGAAGGCTGGACGGAACCTTCGATATCTCTGATACCCTTCAAGGTGATTCTGTACTGGTCGTAACGGTCGATGAACTGGTCTTCCAATTCACCAATTTCGTAGATCAAAACACCCAATTTGTCGGTAACGTCTGAGACGTCGTCGTCGTTCTCCTCACCCCACAACGACAATTGCTTGGCGGCTAATTTACGTTCGGCGGATGTGATTTCAATGGCTCTCATGACGTTCTTCTCCATCTTGACCAATTGCGACAACTTTCTGGCCATCTCCGGGCCAAATGAGCCGGCGGTGGATCTTCTCAAGGAGTACGAGAGCGAGCCCTTACCGAAGAATCTGTTGGTCTTGGTTGTTGAAGTTGGAGGTGGTGGAGACTGCAATTGCGAGGCTGTTGGAGCTCTGGCATTTCTCATGGAGTAGGTGCGATGCATGGTGTATGTGGGTCTTGTTTATTCGACTGGCTAGGGTAGATGCTGGTATCTAGATACAAAACTAGTTTCAATGGCTTTGATACGATTGAAAAAGTGAGGAATTGGGTATAAAAAAAAGGAAATAATGGTGGTTGGGATATGCTCAAGCTGGGCATACTCGTTTCATTTTATACTTAGCAACCTTTGAATTTTTGGGAAAACCACGCCCCCCTTATCGAGACACTACGTGGAAACGGGACACTTACTTATCCTAAATAGGAAATTTGGCGTTTTGTTCCATCCCCATTCCGATTATCCACACACACACACCCACCAGACCGCCTTCCCAGCCCATCTTTCGGTGCACACAGAGAGGCCCACCCGTTGCCAGGAGCAAAGGCAAGCCTCCGGCTTGCCAAATCCTTCTGCAATCGCAACCACTGGCCTTGTGCTGGATTGAACAACTTCACCAACTCTGGTGCACTGCGTAATGCTTTTCGGTTGCGGGATTTATCTGCGTATGATGTACTCACATAGGGGAATTTCAATTGGAAACTTCAAAGGCAGCTGTGAGCCAGGGTGAGGCCTGGAGCAACTGGCACACCGTGTGTATATAATATAATATAATATATCTGTGAACACACTGCCAACAACACTGCCTGGACACCGTGAGCACGTCTTTGGCCCAGTGGCCGTGAGCTGGCGGCGTGCTGCCCTGGAGCCAGGCGAGCTGGGCACCTCAGGTCTTGTGTGTTCCTCTCTGTAATCTGCTGTGTGAAGGGAGACAAAATGAACCTAGCCCAACTTACCCTGCCTTTGCATTTCGAACGCTTGGGACCAAAACGGTAATTACAGTTTTCCCGATCTGGAAGTGTGATTCGTTAGGAAACTGAGAGTTGGCGTCTGCGTTTCTTCTCTATGAGGCTGGATTTGGCTGTTGGCACCGGGAACACTACCTTTGTTAAAATATAAGTGAGGGAGCGAGCGAGCGAGCGAGCGGCCAGGGATGCGATCCTTACATGTGTCTATTTTATAGATGGGATCACGATAAGATCAGGGGATCGGTGGAGCAGTGGAGCAGTGGATCAGTGGATCAGTGGTGGCCAGAAGCAAGCTTGACAGGGTCGACAGGCTAGCAGCGCGGTTCCTGGCTCAGCCTGTGTGGAGCCCTGAGATAATATCCCGAATCGACCAAGCGCCATAGCATAGTGGGTTTGGTTATGGGTTACAGACGCTCTTCCAAGGTCAACCGCACACCAGTGTTTTGGTGGATGTGTGGGTGGGTCCTGATTGTGTGAGTACCAAAAAAAAAGCTAAAACAAAAAGGGGAATGGGAGCAAGCGCCTTAAGGGGCCCTTTTGGGGCCAGGGCCCCAACACGGCCCCAAGTTGTTGGTGCAAATCCACTTGTAGACTGACAATGAAGAAAATCATCCAACCCTGTCTCCTCGCACATGCAACAGTGGCAGTTATCCCCTCTGTATGAGCGTATTGGTGTGATGTTTCTCGACTCAGGCAAAGCTGCTCAATGTGTGTTTTTTGTGAAAACGGCGCAGATAGTAAGGTAAGTGATAAGATTTTTTTTTGCTTTTTTCCATCCAACGGGTATCGGATGCTGAATAATTGCCAATGGCTTATACGTAGTTGAACAACCCATTTCTAGGTCTTTGTAGATATACTTCAGCGTCGAGGTCTCAATTCAAACCACATCGAGTTTTCTTCCAGTCTATACGCGTTCGTTGATATCAAGCACGTTGTTCCAAAACTTGGTTACCGAATTCTGATCCACAGCACATACTCACTCGCCCTCCTCAGTTGCTTGCTGTCTCGATATAAATATCCAATTCTTGCTCTACACACAAACACGACACACTGGCTTTTCAAACCAAGCGAATTCGATTCATCAGCAGAAGCCTCCAAACAAACACCACCGATCATGTCCAAGTTTTTCCAATTTTACCAACAATCGTTGAAAAATAGGCCAATACTCACCAACTCATTGACTACTGCGGTATGTATGATTTCCTCTTCAAGTTCCCTTGCTCTTCTTGCATCGGGCTCTTGGGTCTCGTCTCAACAAATACTAACTTTCTATCAACAAGTTTCTATTTGGTTCTGGTGATACCATTGCTCAACTCGGCTTCACTGACTGGAAAAGGCCACTAGAGGCAACAGAAAACACATCTAATTCCATATTGGACTTGTACGACTACAACAGAACTTTGAGAGCAGCCGCATATGGTGGAATCGTGTTTGCCCCAATCGGTGATAGATGGTACAAGTTCCTAGCCACGCTAAAGTATCCAGGAGCACCCTCTTTGAATTCGAGAACGAACCACGTCAAAGATACCATCACTAGGGTTGCAGTCGATCAGTTGGTTTTCTCACCTTTGGGTATCCCGTTATACTACACCTGTATGGCTATAATGGAGCGTAAATCGTTTTCAGATATCAAGGAAAAGTTGAAGAACAACTATACAGCTACGTTGTTGGCGAACTGGGGTGTTTGGCCATTTTTCCAATTAGCAAACTTCTACATCGTTCCAGTACAGCATAGGTTACTTAGTGTTAATGTCGTCAGCATTGCCTGGAACTGTTTTTTGAGTTTAAGAAATGCAAAACATATCGAGGACGACAAACCAGACTTGTTGCCTGTACCAGAATGAGCACCCAAAAGAAGTAATTCACATATAAACGTATAGAAGAAGCACCAACACTTGATGTCGACAATTACGCTTGTAGTTTCGTAATAAGTAGGAGAAAACATAAACGTACAACTTTCACTTGAACAAATTACATCTGGTGAATTTCGAATTACAATCAGTGTAGCGGTTCTTATACAAAGTTCCTTCATAAATAGTAATCGGACCTCAAGTGCAGCCGAAGCCACACCCCAGGCAGGAAAAGAATCATCATTTAGAATTCGAAATGCCATATGTTGTAAATGTTGAGAGCATGAAAATTGCATCGCTGAAAAAAAAAAAAAAATGGTAAAAACACACAAGGTAAAAACAAAGCCTAAAAGTAGGTGAATAGGATTAGAATAAAGACCATTAGCATTCAAAGACCTCTATTGTTTACTATTATTAGTTATTCTTATCCATCATGTCAAATAGCTTTAACCTGAAAAAGTTCTCAAGTATAGCTTCTGACTGCTTCGTGAAACTTTTTTGTGGTATTTATACTCAAATTTTTCATCTTGAAATTTTTCAGTTCGTCGCTCAGATCAAAGTCCAGGCGGCGCCCCAAAGCTTCTGGCTAGGGCTTTAGCATTGGAAACACCTATGATACATGCTAGCCTATCCCCTATATATAACCAACAACAGCCTTTGTCACTATGAAAGTAAGTACTGGTGAAGTTGAGGAAGCGTAGTGAAACAGTGCACTTTGTTTTGGCAAAAAATTTGACAAAGACTCATTTGACCTTGATGAAGGGATAACTTTGCCAAGGGTAGAGATAAACAGGAACGAGTCAAATCCGTAACATGGATGGTTCACCATGATTTGACTGTGTCTTAGTGGATTACCACTCCCATTTCGGTACACCTGGAAACTAGCTCAAAGCTTGTTGTGCCTAAACGTTGTGGCCACTGGAAATTCCTAGAGTACAATGCTAGCGCGAGGGAAAAGCGCACAGGTTGACACATTTGAAAAGACAGGCGATAGGTGGTAATAAAGAGATCTGAGCTTTGGACACAACAATTTGAACATCATTGACAGAAACTGATCAAACCAATTGCACATAATTACCTTTTTACTGTATACACTCCAGGAGCTTGTCAAAGATGATGAATTTCAATGGTTCCACCAAGAAAAGAAATATAAACCTAGGAGGTGGCGGACGAAGAATTCAAGACAAGACTTCATATCTTGATTACACCAAAACTGAGAGGCAAAAGAGGCTTCTACAGAAGCAGAAGTTATCAGCAGCACTTGTTATTCAGGCGCATTTTAGAGGTTACACAGATGTTCATAATTTCAAGGTACATCTATTAGAACAATGGGTCCAAGGACAAAATCGACTTCCCATAGATACCGATAACGTAATCGGTGATAAAGAAACCTTCAATCAAACTTTAAGAGAATTCTCATTCTTCTGTGGTCTTTTGAGCAATTTGGATGTTGGATATGTTGAAGAGGTATTGAATCGTTTGAAGTTGTGTTTGGGCCAAGCAGACGACTTGTCGTTCGAAATATTGGTATACACTCATCTCTTGCAATCACTTATCAAGCTTTACTTTCAATTGAGCAAAAAAAATGACTCGAAATCACTGCAAAAGTTACTTTTGACAATAATTCATGATTTGTACTCCGAAAATTTGCTAAATACAGCTTCAACTCATGTTCAACTTTCTCAGTTCCTGGATAAAGTTGCAGGCGAACTCCTATCCGAATCACAAGAATCTGAAGATATTGGCTTGAAAACTTTACTTTTGTACTCTAATCTCGACCATAGTATAATAATAAAGTTTTTTGCGGTGGACTCAATGCCAAATTTATTCAACAAAATAGTTGAAGGGTTGCCACCTAAAAGTTTTGATGGATTTATTGACTGGGTAGCTGAAAGTGATGGTTCCAGTCTCAAAATCAATTGTGAAAAACTGCCTATTGTATTAGCAAATGTTACAAATTATTTGACTGAGAAAAAATTGGCAGTAACTCCGAATATCAGTCTTGCACTCTCGACTATCATTTTATACATTGGATCTCCCGTAATCTTTGATGAAGACATCAGTTTGGATGTTGACCAAGATACTAGATTGCCACAATCTGATACAAGTAGAGTAATCATCAACAGAAGCTGTACCAAGGTCATCAAGTTCTTGTATTCGTCTGACTTTCTCGACTCAGCTTTACACTCATGTTCGAGAGAGAATAAAAAATCATACTTCAGTGTTACATCCTTGTTGTTTTCATTGATGCAGTTGGTATCTGTTGGCGAGATGGATGCAAATCATGAAGATTCCTCATATGCTACAAACAATCAGCTACGTGTTCAGCTTCTTGTCAATATCATTGTGAATGCCATTCCGTTTGGTTTTATTCAATATTGGTTTTATGATATTATTATGTTAGGTACAATGTACAAGAGTATGACATGTGATGACAAGCCTAAGTTGAGGGTGGACATGCTTTCCTTCATGACTTCTTTAGCCGAAGATGGTAAGTACTGGTGGCAAGCCATTTACCTTTTCCAGGAAGTTTACTCTTACTTGTTATCTGTGCAGAGTGATTCTCAGATTGTTCTTTTTGCTGGAGATTCGTCAATGGATATACTTACTTTGTTTCTCAGATTTTTGAAGAATTTTTGTGTCTATTGTGTTATCAACAAGGACTTTCTTGTCGATTACCTAGTTGGAGAGTCCCTGTTTTACACTTCAATATCTGCTTCTCAATTTTTGCTGATTTCAAAACTATCAATCAAAGTCTTGAATCAGCTCAATGTTAGAGATAGTAGATTACATTTTGCTGAGAAAACTTTTTGGACGTTGCCTAGGACATTGCCATATAGTAGCGATGCAATAGTTAATCTGTTCCAGGAAAAAATCAAAGAACTGGAAGCTGATCCTGAGGATATTTATGAGCTTCAGTTATTCAGGCCAGCACCTAAAAGATCTTCAGATGAAACATCAATAACGTTGGATATTTTAACACATTTACCATTTTTGACGCCATTCAGTTCAAGAGTGGAAATATTTCATTCTTTGATCCGAAAAGACCGATCAGCCGTTGTCAGGTCTATTGAAAATTTCTTTGGCTTTCTGGGAATTGAGAACAATGGAAGGTTGAACGCTACGATATCCAGAGACAATGTTTTGTTCGACGCTTTTGAGGCATTCAGTGGGGCCACCTCCGACGCCTTCAAGCACCCCTTATCTGTGCAATTTGTCAACGAATTTGGACCAGAAATGGGCATTGATGGGGGCGGCTTGACAAAAGAGTTTTTAACAAGTGTTGCAGCTGCAGGTTTCAAGTACACAAACTTTGACGATGACACATTGAATCAGAACGGTGGTGACTCTTGTTTCAATTTCTTCAAGCAAACCCCCTCTACATTTCAACTATATCCGAGTACTGACTACTTTTGGAGAGTTCAGCATCAGTATCAAAACACCAGGAAAAATGGAGGAAAATTAATGGATAGTTACGATCATACCGAAGAAAATAAGTTTTTTCTACAGCTTACTCAGTTTCTTGGAATGATTATTGGGAAGTGTTTGTATGAGAATATTCTAATAGACATTTCGTTTACGCCATTTTTCTTGGCGAAATGGTGTGATCAAGATAATGTCTCAATGAAGTCACCAAGTAAAACTTCACTTGATGACTTGAGAACCCTAGACTATGATTTATATAGCAACTTGATGAAGCTATTGGACATGACTCAAGTTGAAATTGAGGCTTTGGATTTGAACTTTACTATCACTGAAAGGCTTCCAAAATCAACCGAGTTCGTTACCGTGAATTTAATTCCTGGTGGGGCTTCAAAGAAAGTATCAGCTGGAAACAGACTACAATATATATACTCAGTTGCGAATTTCAAAATGAACACTTCAATCAACACTCAGTCAACGTGTTTTTTGCAAGGGTTGTATAAGATAATATCTCCAGGTTGGCTCAAACTTTTCAGCCCTACAGAGTTGCAAATGTTGGTGTCTGGGGGCGACAAAGAAATTGACTTGGATGATTTGAAGGCGAATATAGAGTATGGTGGGTTTACGGCTAAAGATCAGACAATAAAAGACCTATGGTCAGTTTTGGAAGAGCTTGATAAAGAGGAAAAATCCAAGTTCGTAAAGTTTGTCACGTCTTCCCCCAAAGCGCCATTGTTGGGATTCAAAGAGCTTAATCCTAAGTTTGGGGTAAGAAATGCTGGACTTGTTGCCCTGGATCGTTTACCTACTGCATCAACATGTGTCAACCTATTGAAACTACCAGATTATCGTGATAGGAGTGTACTAAAGCAAAAACTTTTGTATTCAATAAACTCTGAATCTGGGTTTGATCTTTCTTAGTTCAATATGTTTGTTTTCTGGATGTTTTTTGAAACTTTGTTTTATAAAGAGCAAGCTATCACTTATCAATGAGAAATATTGATTTTGTATTCAAATCGCAACAACATTGTAGTCAAATTCTACCAAAGTGGTTTGAAAAACTCCTATGCAGTATCCACGCGTTTACACAAAAAATCGTAGAAAAGTACCTACTTCAATAACAGCTTGAAAATTTGGAAGCAACATTTAGTTGCTAACGAGGGAAAAAACAAATATACTGTAATGACAGAGCCTTCCAGGATTAGGGTACGTGAATTGCTACAAACTATACTCAAATTGCTTGATTACTAACTACCCAAATAGCCTTTAGACAAATCTGTTGTAAATAGAATCGCCGCTGGAGAGATCATTATCGCGCCTTCAAATGCCCTTAAAGAGATGTTGGAGAACTCAATTGATGCCAAGTCGACTTCAATTGATATTTTGGTGAAGGAAGGGGGGTTGAAGTTGCTACAAATATCCGATAATGGGAGTGGAATTTCTAAAGAAGATCTTCCTATCTTATGCGAAAGATTCACAACTTCAAAGTTGGCAACATTTGAGGACTTGAACTCAATAGCGACATATGGATTCAGAGGTGAAGCGTTAGCAAGTATCTCACATATTTCCCATCTCTCGGTAACGACAAAAACGTCAAGCTCACCATGTGCATGGAAATGTTTGTATTCCGATGGTAAATTGGTGCCGTTGAAACCTAAAGATTCATCCGATCCCAGACCAGTTGCAGGAAAACAGGGTACTCAAATTACTGTTGAGGACTTGTTTTATAACGTCAAATCCAGGTTGAGAGCATTGAAGTCACTGAGTGAAGAATTCAATAAAATTGTTGACGTAGTGGGAAGGTATGCGCTACATACAGGGGGAGTGGCATTCTCCTGTAAAAAGTTTGGAGATTCATTTAACGCATTATCAACAAGGAACAACATATCTGTCAAGGAAAGGATAAGATCTGTATTTGGGTCATCAGTTGCTAATGATATATTGGATGTTGATTTCCCACTGAAACCAGACATAGGGTTAGAAAAATGTTATGGGCAGATCACAAACTTGAACTACAACAGTAAAAAAGTCATTCAACCAGTCTTTTTCATAAACAATAGATTAGTATCGTGTGATCCATTGAAGAGAGCAATTAACCAGCTTTATAGCTTGTTTTTGCCCAAAGGTAGTAAGCCTTTCATTTACTTGGCTTTGGAGATTAACCCCAAAAATGTAGATGTCAATGTTCATCCAACAAAAAGAGAAGTGAGATTTTTATATGAAGAAGAGATAATTGACAGTATCGTTTCGATGGTACACACCAAATTGGGGACGTTGGATTCAAGTAGGTCATTCTTAACTCAACAAGTGTTACCTCATGCGAAAAGACAAAGAGAAAATGAGGAGCAATCAAAATTTGGGCTTTCTCAACTTTCAACGCAAGGCATGAAAGTCAGAAGAGCTGAAAACAAACTAGTAAGGACTGATGCTAGTCAGACCAAGATCACTTCCTTTGTGACTGCTCAAACAGTCGAAGACAGTAGTGACTCTCTTGATGAAGAAGGTAGTGAGATTGGACAAAGTAAGGAGGACACCACTGAATCAGGTGGACCCGGTCAAGAATATATCACATCAAATAATGAGAGAGTTAACGTTAAACTAGCAAGTATCTTAAAGTTAAGAGAAGCCGTTGAAAAAAACCTGCACAAGGGTTTGACTGAAATTTTTTCTAAGCTTACGTATGTTGGCATTGTTGATGAGACCCGTAGACTAGCTGCCATGCAGTATGATGTTAAGCTTTTCTTGGTTGACTATGCTTCAGTTACAAATGAACTATTTTACCAAATAGGGTTATCAGACTTTCAAAACTTTGGTAGAATACATCTTGGAGAGACTGGTTTACCATTAAAGGAGCTTATTGATGCAGTTTTTCAAAACAAACACTTTATGGAAACGTACTACAAAGAGACCAATGATTTGCCTTCAATTGAGAAGATTATTGAGACGATCATTACAATGTCTGAAATGTTGAACGAATACTTCTCAATCTCAGTTGAAGGAACTAACTCGGAGAATGCTAGAATTCGAACAATACCTTTAATGATTAGGGGATACATACCACTGTTGAGTAAACTATCGTTTTTCTTATTCAGGCTAGGTACAAGGGTCAATTGGACCGATGAAGAAGAGTGTCTTGAGGGGATTTTGAGACAAATAGCATTATTTCATGTGCCAGAGAGTTTGAAAGTTGAGACAACCGTGTCAGATGAAAAGAGGATACAGTTGAATGCTGTGCTTGATGACGTTATATTTCCAACGATCAAACGCAGGCTTCTAGGGGTAAACTCATTATCAAGGGATGTTGTGGAGATTGCTAACTTACCTGGATTGTACAAGGTGTTTGAAAGATGCTGATATTTGCTAGATATTTATTTTGTGTGAATATATGTATCGTATTGTAACTTCGTGAGCATTATCGAAAATTGCGCAGTAAAACTTATCTGCTGCAATGAAGTTTTGAAATCATTCAATTCAAAAAATTTATAAATAGTTATTATTCATAGCTTCAAATTACTACCCATCAAGACAGTAACTATATCTGATCTATATATCAACAGAGAAAGAGCAAATCACTTTAATCATGACTCGGCTTTTATCTGTTATATCTTTTGTCTTTTCATCAGCATTTGTGAAAGCTCTGCCAATTTCTAGCGCCACCAGTAAAGATGATGGGAAGGACGAAATGGCCATTCCATTTGAAATACTCATTATACTTTTGGTACTACTTTCAATGATAGTGTCAACAGTTTTGCATTTTATGTATGTTGTAATATTTGAGATATGTTTACCAAGTTTCCGATCGATCAGATTGACCAACGATGTTGCTGGAGAATATGACGACCAGCAAGAAGACTTTGAAAATGACAATAGAGCACTTGTCGAGTTGTCGCCAAACGATCAGGAGCTATATTTTCAAGCTAAAGATTATATGCTGTTGAATCCGCTAGACAAGTCCCCTATAACATTATCTCAAGCATTGTTGATTGAAGAAAGAGGAGTATCCGCCTGGGAATTTAGACCAAACTATGCCATCCTGAATGAGATCAGGGTTGAAAATAAAACAGAGATAAATTTTATTCAACAGGTTCCAGATTATCAACTTTCTATACAAACGAATTTGCCCATACCGACCTTGAAAGATGTGTATTATTTTGAGTGTAAGGTTTATACATTACCAGATCCCGAAAATACGCTCATTTCTTTAGGTATTGCTACCACTCCTTATCCATATTTCAGATTACCTGGAAGGCATCGATTTTCTGTTGGTTATGATTCCAACGGAGATAGAAGATATAACCAAGCTTTCAAACTAGAAAAGAAAACAGGACTTGAGGCATTTCCAAAAATTGAAGAGGCTGATGTGATTGGAGTGGGCTATAGAACAAGAACAGGTACAATATTCTTTACCAGAAATGGTAAAAAGGTTTCGGAAACCAAAATAGGGGGTCATATCAGTGGTTATAAACCTCATAAATTCTTCCCCACTATTGGAGCAACAAATACATGTTCGATACATGTCAACATAGGACAAGCTGGTTTTGTCTTCATTGAAGGAAATGTCAAAAAATGGGGGTTTGCGCCATTACAGGGAAATGGACCTGCTCCTCCAGTTTATAAAAGCTTCAATGGGGATGTATTGTTGGAAACGAGTAGTGAATATAGTGATGGAGAAGATGAGTTTCCTCCTGACTTCTGGAACGCGACAAAGGCGAACTTCACCGATGATGACGATGAGAATATTACTTTGAATACTTTGCCGGTTTTCCCACCGTTGTACAGCAGTGCGAACGAAGAAGATGAGGAAAGTGAAGGAGAAGAGATTTTTGAGGGCACTTCAAGAGATTTCGAGGGTATAGACATATTAGGGTCCGATAATGGGTTAACTGGGGATGATGATAGCTACGATGAAGCTGATCAAGAGGACAATTAGAGTTTGCATTTGGAATTATTGCACAAAATTGAAGCTAGTTGGTGGTTTTTTTTTGGTTTTTTTTTTTTTAGATTTTTTAGATTACCTACAAACGCTTACACTTGAAGTGAATGTTAGAGATTCAAGGGAACTATGTGCAATCAGCACTTCAAATCGACATCCTAAGTGAGAGGAAAAACAAATATCAAAAATGTAGATTTGTATTGTCTGAACCATGAAAACAATTCACAAGTGGCTGTGCCGCGTTCAGTCAGTAGATAACAGCTTCAACCCGTATTCTATTGTTTCTAAGTTGAAGGCTCAAGTCCGCCCAATACTGGCTCGAAGGGTTTGCTCATAAATATAAGTCACAGGGACCATTCTCAGTGGCCCCCATCGAAGTCAGATTACCGTAGTTCGACAATGACTAAAAAAACACAGCTGTTACTTTCTCAATTGACAAGTGAACCATTGCAGTCTCCCTACAAGTAACACATGCTTGTTTGGACCGTCTACCTCTCAACACAGAGCTGTTGGTCTGTATAAAGAATAAAGTATATTTTGGGTCTTGCTAACAAAGATATACTGAGGAATACGAGTCGTTGATTCTTCTACGGAACGTTCTTGTGTGTTGGGAAAGAAAAATACTAAGCCAAGCATTATCTTACGGGACTCAGCAAAAAAGCTGATAAACAGCACAAAATCCCACTTTGTAGAAAAACACACGTTATAGTATCATCTCGATCCATCAGCTATCTATAAGAAGAGATACAGTTCGATAAATAATAAGAGCTTTAAGAGGACAGCTAGTATGGCTTCGAGCAATAGAGGGTCGTTTAATCCATTTGTTGAAGAGGATGTACAGGGTTCATCTTCTGAAGGTGGTCAAAATTCCTCGAACAACAGTAATTTGACACTTCCCAGAACGGTACGAACAAGGAGTCGCGGTTTGTCACTCAGGGCCCAGGTGCTTAATGGAAGTCACCAGAAGTCCAATGAGCCAAGTAGCAAAGTGGCGGATGTGAACATAGAAATGAAAGAAATACAAGAACCATCGTACAAATCAAGATCGTCTGACATATTTAGGTTAGAGCCAGAGGACCAGATGTATGACACAGAGAATACAACTCTTGAGCTGTTCAACAATACAATGCCGAGCTACACAGGGAACCATGATGACTCCGATTTGGTGTCGTCGTTTGTATCGTTCCCCAAGGATAGCCTCAAGACCAGAATTGCAGGAAAAACAAAGAAGCTTTACAATAAGGTCTTGGGAATAAAGACTCCAGGAAATACTGTTAATGGTAGAAGAATTCCCGTGCGGTTTGACAACAAGAGTCTTACAGAGCCTTATGTCAATCATCTGTCAACGTCAACACGGATGCTTTTGGACGAAAGAACAAACAAACCTTATTGTGATAATGTCATAACATCTTCCAGATACTCATTTTACAACTTCATTCCACGTCAACTATATTTTCAATTTTCCAAAGTTGCCAACTGCTATTTTATGATTATTGCCATAATGCAAATGATTCCTTCATGGAGTACGACTGGTACTTATACAACAATTATTCCGTTATTGGTGTTCATGGCAATTTCTATACTGAGGGAGGGCTTCGATGATTTCAGAAGACACTGCCAGGATAAAGAAGAGAACAACAAGGTCACGACTAGATTGAAAAACAATTCTGCTGGCGGGTCTGCCTTGTATTCATCCGACAAATTTTTCACTTCAGTTGCTGATTTGGCGTCTAATGCAGAGAATTTGGATTCAATAACGCCAGGTTCATCATCTTCCAAATTAGACACCAATGATATATTTTCAAACCCACAGGCACTCTTGGACCAAAAAATAGTAAGTGAAAAAACCGAGTGGAAACATATCAAGGTAGGTGACGTTGTTTTTTTAAAGCAAGACGAGTGGATTCCCGCTGACATAATTTTATTGGCTAGTTCGAGTGAATCAGGTGAAGCTTATATCGAAACTATGGCACTTGACGGTGAGACTAACTTGAAGACAAAAAGTCCACATGTTGAGGTGTCGCTGAGATGCAAGGCTGCTTCTTCATTGAGCAAATTTAGTGCGACATTTATTTCAGAAGACCCGAACATTGACTTGTACAACTTTGAGGGTGCTGTTCAGATAGACGAGCTCGATGACACCAAAACTTACCCATTAGATAATGAGAACATAGTTTACAGAGGTTCAATCATAAGGAATACTGAATTTGTTATTGGTTTGGTTGTGTTTTCGGGCGAGGAGTCAAAAATCAGAATGAATGCCATCAAAAACCCTAGAACAAAATCCCCAAAGTTGCAAAAGGCTATCAATATGATTGTTTGTTTTATGGTTTGCGTTGTCATACTTTTAGCAGCATTCTCCACCATGACTCAAAGAATTCGACACAAAGACATGAAAGATACAGCATGGTATCTTCTGGGGAAAGATGCTGGAGTTGCTGCCACCTTAATGGGGTTCATCATTATGTACAATACTTTAATTCCTTTATCTCTTTACGTGACTATGGAGATAATAAAAGTTGTGCAGTTGTTGTTGTTGCAGTGGGATATCGATATATACCACAAACCTTCAAACACACCAGCAGAGGCTAGAACTGCTACGATTCTTGAAGAATTGGGTCAAGTTAGTTACATATTTTCAGATAAAACAGGCACTTTAACTGACAATCTAATGTTATTTCGAAAGTTTTCAGTTGCGGGTGCTTCATGGTTACATGATGCTGACATCTTATTAAAGAAACAAGAAGAAATTCACACTACCGATGCTTTATTGACAACTGTGAGGTCTCCAAATCTGGGATCTGTCAAGTATACGGGGAGACCAAGCATGGCATCCTTATCTAAGAATGACCTTGCAGACCCAAGACAAAGTTTGGCATATTCAGTCAAAAGTTCAGCTAGTTGGAAATCAACAGCAAACCCAAGGTCAGAACCAGATATCAAATCATCTCATGATTTAATCAAATATTTGCAGGCAAATCCATACACTGTTTATAGCAAGAAGGCAAGTTTTTTCTTGTTGTCATTGGCCTTATGTCATTCTTGCTTGCCAAAAAAACTGGATCTGGATCAATCAATTTCTCCTATAAGTGATGAGGACAATTCTGACGAATTTGTTGAGATAGATTATCAGTCATCATCTCCAGATGAATTGGCACTTGTTGTGGCTGCCCGCGATATGGGTTATGTTGTTTATGATCGTAATAGAAATAAATTGACCATCAAAACTTATCCAAATGGATTTGATGAACCTGCTGTTGATGAAGTTTACAAAATTTTAGACACAGTTGAATTCACATCATCAAGAAAAAGAATGTCTGTTATCGTTAGGTTTCCTGATGGTAAAATATGCATGTTTTGCAAGGGTGCAGATAATGTTATTTTGGAAAGATTGAGCAACTCAGACCTAGCCAAAATCAAACTCAAGGAGTTATCGCAGGAAACAAATACTCGTAAGAATCAGGAAGCGGACTTAATTTTGTTGAAAAAATCACTCGAAATCAACAATAGACTGTCGTTCACCAGTGTTGGGGGAGCAATGCTGAGCTTTCAACAAGGTCGAGCCTCTATACAGCTAGGTAGTCACAACACTAGGATGGCCTCCATAGACAACTACATGTTGAATAAAGAAGGTGATGTCGTTGATGTTGATGATATTGCTGTCTTGTCAAGAAAGACATCCGCCATGACCAGAAACAAAAAGTATGGTATTTCTACTTCCAGTCAAAAAAACTTGATTGATAATTATATCCCTGGTGATATATTAGCATCCAATGAAGAATATATTCTTGAAATGACGCTACAGCACATAGAAGAATTCTCGACAGAAGGTTTGAGAACACTTCTTTATTCTTATAAGTGGTTAGATGAGCTTGTTTATGAAAATTGGAACCAGAAATATAAAGAGGCTAAAACTTCTCTAGTTAACAGAACAAAGAGAATTGAAGAGCTGGGTGATTTGATAGAAAGTGGATTTTCTTTACTTGGTGCTACTGCCATTGAGGATAAGTTACAAGAGGGTGTTGCTGAAACAATTGAGAAATTACGACTTGCCGGAATCAAAATGTGGATGTTGACCGGTGATAAAAGAGAAACAGCTATAAATATTGGTTATTCATGCCGACTCATCAAGGATTTTTCTACGGTTGTAATTTTATCAAACGAGGAAGGTTTGGAGAACTTGCAAGCGAAGATCACGGCTGCTGAGTTGGAAGTTGTAGCAGGTAACGTGGCTCATTCTGTTGTCGTCATTGATGGTGCCACTTTAACTGATATCGAGACTGATGAGACTTTGATGAGTTTATTCATTGGACTTGGAGTTAAGGCAGATTCTGTTATTTGTTGTAGGGCTTCGCCATCCCAGAAGGCAAATATGGTTCTAAAAGTTAGAAACTTGAATAAAAAAAAGGTCACACTTGCTATCGGTGATGGAGCCAATGACATTGCGATGATACAAAGTGCGGATATTGGAGTTGGAATAACAGGAAAAGAGGGTCTACAAGCTGCTAGAACATCTGATTATTCCATTGCACAGTTCAGATATTTGTCAAAATTGTTATTGGTCCATGGAAGATACAACTATATCAGAACTTCAAAATTTGTGCTATGTACCTTTTACAAGGAACTTTTGTTTTATCTTACCCAGGTTCTTTATCAAAGGCAGGATGCATTCACTGGTTCTTCGTTGTATGAATCTTGGTCTCTTTCAATGTTCAACACTTTATTCACTTCCTTGCCTGTTTTGTGTGTTGGTATGTTTGAGAAAGACTTGAGGCCATCAACCCTACTTGCATTTCCGGAGTTGTATTCACTTGGTAGAAATTATGAAGCCTTCAATTTGTTTGTTTTCATGTATTGGGTTTTCATTGCAGCTTCACAGAGTGTAGTCATTTCATTTGCAAGTTGGTATATATTTGGATTCGATGCCTTGGTAGATAACACTACATATGCACTATGTGTTTTATCTTTCACTTCCTTGGTTATTATAATTAACACCAAATGCCAAGTAATCGAAATGAGAAATCGAACAAAGATGAATTTTGCTGGTTGGACGGCATCTGTTGTTGGATGGTTTGTTTGGTGCTGTATTTTGCCAGCTTTGTATGGAGATAATAGAGGAAAGATTTTCTACGTCAAGTCCGGCTTCTTCCATACTTTCGGCACTGATATAACATGGTGGGCTTCATTGCTAGTGCTAATTACCATAGGCTTGTTGTTGGATATTTTGATTCAGAGTGTCAAATCGGAGCTTTTCCCATCTGACGCTGAAGACTTTCAGATACTAGAGGGAGATGGGCAATTTAGAAAGAAAGCTGAGTTGGCCTCATTTTCAGAAATGGAACAAGGCTGGACGTGGCCGCATGAGTCTGAATTGAAAGATGCAGATCTCGAAAACATGACTGCCAATCAAAGAAATTTCTATAAGGTCAGGTCGTTCATCAAGAAAGGTAAGACTCATCAACTCAAAAAACCTAGATCAGATCATGAATTTGAGACCTCCAGCTCCTCTGCCGTAAGGGTGTTGCTGGGAGGGAAAGCAGAAGTTTTACCAAGTGGAAAGGAAATCAGCACATCGTCCGATCAACTTTCAGTAGGTGGAAAGTTCAAGACGCTTGGTAAGAAAATCATTGGCAAGTCAGAATCATCACCGGAAGTCGATTATGATGCTGAAATCGAGGAGATTTTAAGAAATAGAGCGAAGGATTTGAATGAAGAGTAGAGGTCCACTGTAAATTTCGTACATTTTGTGATGTTATTTTTTTCCCCTTGTTTTGCTAATATATATGTCTCTCTTGTACCAACAGTCATCTTCAAGATTTCTTGAAATCACCTTACCACTTGCTTCTAGTCGATGACTTGAGTGATACCAGATCAAATATGGAGTTTCCGCTTTGGGAACTTTGAGTTTTAAGCGGTTTTTGGGTCAGAAAAAAAATAAAACGCCTTAAGCGGAGTGATGCTTTTGTATTTAAAAAACTTTCAAGCTTTAAAGGCATATATTTGAAGTTACACTTTGAGGTACTTTATATATATCAAGCTTGAGTATTTGATTTGATAGAACCAAACTCAGGTGTCAGGATTTTTGTAGCATTCTTTGAGATATTGCAATTTGGTAGATTCTTCGCTGGCCCTTCTTTGACTCATCGATCGCCTGCTTCACCACCACGTTTACATTTATTTCGAAGAGTAGCAAAAGTTTGGAGCTCTAGTTTTGTCGTTTTCATCGCAAAGGTGTATTTCCATACTGTTCAAAAGCATTTCGCTTCAAAAGATTCAACAGAAGTGTGTAATATTGTCCACATCAAATTTCGCCATGTCTGACAACGCTCAATTTCTAAATGACGCTAATAATCATCATCAGCAGATCAAAAATGACTTCATAGAGAGTGGAACTCCAGGAATAGATGGATATGAGCTAAACCCTTTTACACCTGACCTGAATATGGGCTCAGATTTCCACGGAAACTTCTTAGAGGTCATTCCAAATGATATCAATCAAGACTTGGTATCATCGTTAGATCCACATGCTATGTCCAATGACTTCTTGATTTCCAATTTTGTGAATAATACAAGCAATGAAATTGAACATCAACTTCAGTCATCACATCCAGAATCCTTTGATAGCCGATTGATAAACTCAAATACTCTGTCATCTTCAACTCTGAACACTGAAAGTTCGTTCGACTTTAATCAATACCAAACTCAAATAGAACCTAAAGAGATTTTCAATTCTACGATTCAAGAGCCATATCTAAATATTGATGATGGATCCATGATGACCTATGATCCAGATAATGATCAGGATGATAATGATAACGATGATCTCCAAGCACCAAAAAGATCAAGAGCATCAGGAGAGGCTTTGGCATTGTTAATAAATGAGTTTAACAAGAATTCAAACCCTAGTGGAGTAGTGAGAAAGCAATTAGCCGATGCTACAAATATGACAGAAAGATCTGTTAGAATTTGGTTCCAAAACAGAAGAGCAAAAACGAGAAAATTGGAAAAGTTGAACAAAGATGGATCCGACATTTCAAGAACATATTCAAACTCTTTTGGTGTATCTGATTATCATGGCTATCCCAAGAGTGACCCATCCATTACCAGAAACTCATTGGTAAGCTTGCAGCAACAAACATCGATTCCAATCCAAATCAATGAAAACTACGGTCTCATCGACTGCCATTCGATATCAATAGGAACGTGGCAGAGAATAAAGTCAGGGTATATTAACACATCGATATTGAAAAATTTGGTAAATCTTTCTCCCAAATTCTTGAATAACTTAATGTTCACTACAGATCTACTAATAATATTGTCAAAAAAAAATAAAGAGATAAATTATTTCTTTAGTGGGTTTTTCCAAAATAACAAAATTTTGTTTAGAATTTTTTATCCGTTAGAGAGCATTTTGAGTTGCACTTTGTTGAATCAAGAACAAGAAATCAATATAGAGAAAAATCTAGAGAGTATCAGAGAAGGAACAGAATTGAATTTGACTCTATCAACACCTCCAAAGTTTGCTGTTTTCTTCTTGAATAATACCCAAACAGGGAAAGAAAACACCAATCAATGGTCAATCTGTGACGATTTTAGTGAGGGCCAACAGGTGAATAATGCCTTTGTGGGCGAAGGTGGTAGTGCCACCCCACATCTATTGAGTGGGGATCACGATGCTTTGAAATACTTGAATAACTACATCTTGCAATATCATCAACTGCAGCTGCTGGTACGACTGTCAATTGAACCCGGTATTGAAGATGATGAGACTAAGCCTTCAAAAGTTCCTGGTGGTGATTTCAGTGTTGTTGCTGAAACAGATGACTTTTTGATAGACACTCTTTCCGGTGTTGGGGATATAGTGGGAACAGATAATTTGTTAGGCTTTTGAAAACTACTACTATATACATCCTCCACACTCTTTCTCCAACCATGCATCCTTTCTCTTCTGTTAATTACACACAACTCATAATTTTTCTCCCTTATAAGCCAATCATTATAAAATTTGCAAAAGATGCGTATCCTGGTCTTTCCACTCAGTTGGTGGTGACACCACGCCACATTCAGTCGTGCGCATCTAATGATGAAAGCGGCAGCACCATGCCATGATGCTTTGCCTAGTGTTGATATATAATTGGCAAGGAAACGAACAAGAGCCAGGTATATAGTAATAGTTGATTAAAGAAATTCCCAAGAACAAACTTATAAAATGGTCTCTAAAGCGTCAGGTTTTGCTTATACTTCGTTCACGACGAACGACGTTGATCAATTTGACAAGGCGGTAGAGTTTTATCAAAAGCTAAATTTTGTTCCAACAAGAGAATTCAAAAAAGACAATTCAGACTCTTATGTGATCGATGGTGTATCTAGAGAATCTCTTAAAGAGGTCTGGTTGGAGAGCTTTCCTTTGGGAGAAGTTCAAGCAGATTCTTTACACTCGAGATTACCAGTTCAAGAATGCATCGGATTTAAAAGTGGGAAGTATGAAAGCCAAGGTGTTCTGATAAAGATCAGATTGTCTTCGCATGATGTCCAGTTGAATGAAGAGTTGACCGGAGAGGTCAATTTCTTTACTGCCGATGCAAAGGCATTGAAAAAAAAGCTTCAGGAAGAATTGAGAGCTGAAGTAATTGAATCAGATGACAGTAACATTTCATTCTACACCAAAGATCCATTGGGAAACATAATTGGTTTCACATCTTCTATCACCCCATTAGAATCAAATTCTAGAAGTTTGGACTCATTTTTCCATCCGGTTCCACCGTCATCATTATCATTTCCATCTTCGTCGGATTCTGTATCCACATCTAACGAGCCGGTTAAGAAGAAGATTGCCGTCATGACTTCAGGTGGTGACTCTCCTGGTATGTGTGCAGTAGTTAGAGCGGTTGTTAGAGCCGGTATCTTTTTTGGCTGCGACATATACGGATGTTATGAAGGTTATTCTGGTTTGGTTCAAGGTGGTAAGCTTTTGAAAAAGATGGAATGGGAGGATGTCAGAGGTTGGTTGTCCTTGGGAGGAACATTGATTGGTACAGCTAGATGTAAAGAGTTCAGAGAACGCGAAGGTAGACTTGCGGGTGCTTACAATATGGTCATAAATGGTATAGATGCTTTGATTGTATGTGGTGGTGATGGTTCATTGACAGGTGCTGATTTGTTCAGATCAGAGTGGCCATCTTTGTTGAAAGAGCTACATGAAACAGGAAAGTTGACCGAAGAACAAGTCACTAAATACGAAAACTTGAAGATTGTTGGTTTGGTTGGGTCAATTGACAACGATATGGCTTCAACCGATGCTACTATTGGTGCATACTCTGCCTTAGAAAGGATTTCGGAGATGGTTGACTTTATAGATGCTACTGCTCAGTCGCACTCAAGAGCCTTTGTTGTGGAGGTTATGGGTCGTCATTGTGGTTGGTTAGGTTTAATGTCAGGTATTGCTACCGGTGCAGATTTCATTTTTATACCGGAGAGACCTCCAAGTGCAAAAACTTGGAAAGAGGAGTTGAAAGAAATTTGCTTGAGGCATAGGCAAAAGGGAAGAAGAAAGACCGTTGTTATTGTAGCTGAAGGGGCTTTAGATGATGAATTGAACCCTATTAGCTCAGAGGACGTCAAGAATGTCTTGGTTGAAGTTGGTCTCGATACCAGAATCACGCTTTTGGGTCATGTCCAAAGAGGTGGTACTGCAGTTGCATTTGATAGAATGTTGGCAACATTACAAGGTGTTGATGCTGTTAAGGCTGTTTTAGAAATGAAAGCTGATACACCATCACCAATGATAGGAATATTAGAAAACAAAATCGTACGTCAGCCTTTGGTTGAGGCAGTCAAGTTGACCAAATCCGTTGCTGCTGCAATTGAAGCCAAAGACTTTGATAAAGCAATGTCATTACGTGACTCTACATTCTCAGCGGCTTATGACAACTTCTTGTCTCTTTCGAAATTTGATGATGGGTCGCATGTATTGCCGGAAAACAAGCAGTTGAATATTGCAGTAATTCATGTTGGTGCCCCTTCTTCTGGTTTGAATGCTGCAACCAGAGCTGCATGTTTATATGCTTTGTCTAGAGGTCACTCGTTCTTTGCCATTCAAAGTGGATTTAGTGGTTTGATTAGGCATGGATCTATCAAGCAGTTGAACTGGATTGACGTAGAGGATTGGCACAATATGGGTGGTTCAGAAATTGGAACAAATAGAACATTGCCGGAGTCAGACTTTGGTACCGTTGCATACTATTTGCAAAAGTACAACATTCACGGGTTGATGATAATTGGTGGATTTGAAGCATTCACAGCTTTACATCAGTTAGAGAAAGCCAGATCACAGTACCCAGTCTTCAATATTCCTTTGTGTGTAATTCCTGCTACTGTTTCCAACAATGTTCCTGGTACTGAATACTCTTTAGGTTCTGACACTTGTTTGAACTCGTTGGTTCATTATTGTGATGCAGTCAAACAATCTGCTAGTGCGTCTAGAAGAAGAGTATTTGTTGTCGAAGTTCAAGGAGGTAATTCGGGATACGTTGCTAGTTATGCTGGTTTGGTAACAGGAGCCATTGGTGTTTATACACCTGAGACCCCTGTCAATATCAAATCGATTCAAGAAGATATTGATTTATTGAAGGACAACTATCTGCACGACTCCGGAGCAAACAGGTCTGGAAAGATGTTCATCAGAAATGAGAATGCTTCCAAGATTTTTACTACCCAATTAATTGCTGATATAATCAAAGAGCAAGGTGGAGGCAAGTTTGAATCTAGAACAGGTATTCCGGGTCATGTCCAACAAGGTAAGGTCCCATCATCCATGGATAGAGTGAATGCCACCAGATTTGCAGTCACTTGTTGTCAATTTATTGAAAAGCTAAATTTTGAGATTGGCAATTCTAAGGTTTCAACAAATAATGCTGTAGGATTGGGTTTCAAGTATGAAAAAGGATCAAAGCATTCATTGATAAAAGATTCGTCTTCCAGTGCTGTTGTTATTGGTTTCAAAAATGGAGAATTGGCTTTCACTCCTGTTGATCACCTATGGAGGAACGAGGCAGATTTTGCGCTTAGAAAGGGAAAAACTGTCCATTGGAATGAGATGAATGAAGTTAACGATATGTTGAGTGGTAGATTAATGTTGAGAAAGCAGAAGAGGGACGAATAATTTTGCTTTCACTCTCACAAAGTTTTACTTTCAAGCTTTATTTCTTTTTCTCGTTTTGATAGGTCTCAATTGATTCTTTATAGACTACTGGACTCTTTTATAATTTTACGATGCGGTGATGTGGACACAACAAATAAAGTGATATGATATGATTAATCTTTTTCAAAAATAGCAAAACTTAGCTGTCGATAGACAATTTAGCTGTCGATAGACAATTTATCAAGAAAACGATGTACCTAACAACTAAATAAATAAGATTTTGTATATATATTGAGACACTGAAACCAAATAATGAAAACAATTAGATTAAAAGTAACAACTAATGCTGGCAAAATAGTACTTCCTCTACCCTTTTGGATAGTAGAAAAAATAATACAAGATCCTTAAAAAAAGCATACTTTAGTGAAACAAAAAGAACCAAACTTTTCCTGACTGTCATTGAGAAAATTAAAAAACGAGAGCATTGAATGCAAATGTAACAAAGTTATTGAAAGTGAACTGAACCCGAAAAGAAAAAGACAACCCCCTTAATGAACCCATGCAAAGCGAAAAACCAAGAACCTAAAGTGGTCAAACATAAAATTTTGTTATTGTTTAAACTTTTTCGAATCAGAAGACTCCTCAACAATACTTAAACCTCTTTTATGTGAGCTGTTTGCCTCTGTTGTTGCCGTACTCTCAGCCCCATAATAGCTTCCTCTACTTGACTTGGGAGAAACAGTAGAAAGTTGTCTGTTAGTAGCAATATGCTGTCTCATATGCGATGAGGACTGGTGAGGGGTCTGAAATTGTTTCGGAACATAAGTCTGAGGAGTATATCTCTGAGGATTTTCTGTTGATGGAACCTCCTTCTGCGAACTGTCAGCCTTTGTCTCTGTATCGTTCAACAATTGTGGAATTGAGTTTCTGATTGAAGACGATACGGATGAAATAGACGCTTTATTTGAAAATATTGAATTACCAGGAGCAGATGATGCAATAGACGAGGAAACGTTAATAGACTGTCTGTTGGAATGCATTTCAACAAGGGAAGGCCTAATTTGAGGATGCAAATGTTCAATTCCAGGGATAGACGTTCTTGGGTTTGAAGTCAAACTACCAGCTCTTGATGAGAAGTTTGAGGTTGAAATTGAAGCTGAATGACTAGGGGATTGTTCTCTGATTGATAAATTGTTCATCGAGTCTTCTGGTGGGTGTGGATAAGCATTAGAAGTGTTCAAAAGATTTTCATTCGGTATTGATCTTGGAGGCCTAACTGATACTGAATTTGATTCCGAATTGGTGGGGAAGGAACCTGATCTTCTCATTATTGCTTGTCCAGCAGGTTCGTTCATCAAACTCGTGATAGATAGTGATTTGGGTGGTTGGTTATGTGATGTAGAAGATTTGTTCGTATCCAGTGATTCAGATAATGATTGTTGATGATGATGAGGTACTGGTGCAAGTGGGTCGATGAACATTGATGGAAACCTAGGTCTATTATTGCTTGATTCGTAAAAACTTACTTGAGATGAATGAGAGCCAATCGAGTCATTCCTCAAATGCGGCAATTCGGCTGGATGTTCTGTCGGTGTAGTGGCGGTGTTGTCTTGATATTTGTCTGCTCTAAGAGACAACCCATTCTTCAAATCATCGATTTTACTCGTTACATGATCCAAAGTCGAATCATCGATAACTGGTTTGATGGAAGGTAAAGTATCAGCCATCCTCACTGTGTCTGCAGCCGATTGTTTCAAGTCATTATTCAAGATGTCAGACTTAGCATGTAAGTGCTGCTGGTGATACATTATTTCTTTTGAGACATAGGAAATTCCTTCCACGGTCTGGGCAGGATATGGATTATTGCCCAAATCGTGAGACACTTGTCGTAATTGATTTGGGGTTCCGGCTCTAGAGTCAATACCTTGCTGTGAATATGTTGGGTGCATGTGATACATTTCAGGTGGTGGATGAGGATACATAGGCATCGCGTGTGGTTGTATATGTTGAAATTGTGGACCTCCTTGAGAATGATGAGGATAAGAATATGGTATAGGGGGTGTAACTGAGTGAGGGTATGCTGGTGATGGAGAATCTGGGTAATGGTTATGCTGTGGTACGGGGTGATGAGGCTGGAGTGGTTGTGGTGAATGTACTTCATGCATTTGCATTTGCATTTGCTGAAAATGTTGATGTTGTTGTGGTGGCATTGAGTAGAGCATTGGCGGTCCCTGGGGTTGATGAGACATGTAGTGGTTTTGATTTGAGATATTGCCATATTGTGGAGGGTAACAATAGGGATGTGCGGCATAATAGTATTGACTTGGTGGATACTGGCCCAGTTGTTGAGCTACAGGACTTCCGGATTGAGCTCTATCATATCTGGTCTTGGTCGAGTTGGAAGAAGTTCTTCTCTTGATGAACAGCAAAGACGACTCGTCTCCTTTTCTGAATTTTCCACTGGAATGGATGAATTCCCATACCGGCTGGTTGTTACCATTTGGATTTTCAGATGGCTGATCGCACACTTTGTGGAACCCATACATGTGGAGCTGCCTTACAAAACTAGCAACGTTGCCATGTTTGAAGTAGCCTGTCAACGCTTGAGCGAACTCTGCACCGGGCTGTAACGCAAACGTTCCATCTTCGACGTTTGTAGTCCACCATATAAGAGATTTCAAAGCTGGGTCAGAGAGCATGGCGTACAACTTGTGAACAAATGCAGACTTCTTTGGGGTGACCCCTATGCTGAGGGCGCTGTTGGCGTTGATGCTATCATTTATTGTGTTGTTGTTGTCGCTGCCGATGGCGTGAGGTGGATGTGGAGGTGGTTGTGATGGTGGCAGTGACAGAGAATTCCCGTTGCCTGGGTCCATATTCTGGTCAGGAGGGCTCGGCATGGTACGCTTGGACTTGGGGGGTCTATGTGACTGGGGTGAATACCTTGTTGAGATGAACTGCTTTGTAATATATGATATCTTGAGGCGGCACTTGCCAGCCTAGTTGATGCTAGTGGGTGGGTGGGTGTTTTTTTGGTTTTTTTTTTTGGTTTTTTGGTTTTTTTTCCTCCTAGTTTTCTTTTTTTTGTTCGTTTCGCCTTTCGTGGTGGTCGAGAGCAGCGAATTGAAGAGATGACAAGAAGAACACTATCGTGGGCCGGATGGCAGCTGCACTGGTGGATGGACAGACGGCTGGGCACACACTGGGTCGAGCGAGAGAGCTACCACAAAGATATACTGCGGAACTGGGGATTCGTGAACGAAATAAGAGTCGTGTAAAATTCTTCCTCCAAACGGATTAAACGCTGAAAAAGATCTCACTGTAGTGGGTGATACAAGGATATACTGCTGGCTTGGCTGCAAACAAAACAACTAACTGCAACGTGGGTGTTTTTTTCCAGGCGAGACGATGAAGAAGAACACCACCAAGAAGACAAAGAAGAAGAAGAAGATGCTGGCGATTGATGCTGATGCTTCTTGTTTGTTTTTCTCAAATTGTGTTGATGATTTTCATTTTTGAAAACCATGCTGCCCGACCTTACTTTGGGCTTTTTCTTTCTTTTGAATCTTGCAATTTTGCTTCCAAAAAAAATTTTCCCAAAAGGCCAGGCTGATGACAGGAGAATTTTTTTCGAAAGTGTCGTGAGACGTGCCTCCAAGCCACTTTCTACCTTTTTGGGGAGGGATTTCTTATCTGGAGGTGAGACAGCAGCAGGGGCAAGACAGTGTCGGAGTGACTAAGCGTCTTGATGTAATAGAGCTTAATGCTCTAGTCAAACGACCGAGTGTCGTGAGCAATGGAGGAAGTAGGCCAGAGCGGGATGACGAGAAACAAAAAATAGCACAGCGGTTGATGGGTTGAAGAGAAGGAGAGAAGGAGAGAAGGAAGGAAGGAAGGAAGGAAGGAAGGAAGGAGGGAAGGAAGTCTGTGGGTCTGGGGGAGGTGTGTTTGTGGTTTTGTTTGCACCGTGGGCCAGCCAGCATACCGGTGGCTCTCCTGTCTCATGTCTCAGGAGTGTCTCACGCGTACTCAATCCGTTGCGAGAGGGCCTGCTGCTGTGCAGCCTTGCTGGAACCCAGGGCCTGGGGAGGGGAGGTTCAGCTCGCTGTGCGAATTCGAGCTTGAACCATCCTATCGTCAGGACCGCCAGCTTTGTGTGTTCTGTTCGAGTGGCCATCCTTGTGCGAATCCTAAGGGTAAACGTTTTTTTGTTTGCTTGGAAAGCAAATGTTTTGCATGCGCATACGAGATCTGACCCGAAATGCTTGCTGCCTACGCTTGCTGAGTCTGTGACGCCGCTGATTATCTTCGCTGAATTTTCAAGAGACAATAAAATAATATTTCAGCTAGTGGCGAATTAAAGTTTCCACAGCTGCATTAGTCCTTCTATCTGGCATAATCCCTTTATCACCTTTATAGACTAAGCATATGTGTGTGTGAGTTGAATAAGGATCGATATTATTTTCCGTACTCATTCCCCACGAATCACCCCCCAGCGAGCCATGGGTGTTCTGGATAACAGGGAGCAGTCACTAGATATGTACCACAACACAGGCGACGAATTTTTTCGAGCCGACCAAACGAGGAAACGCAGACAAAGCCAGGCCGTTTGTAGTAGCTATAATTTTCCCCACCTCAAGCTGATAAAGAAAAAAGATGCCTTGCACTCCACGAGCTCGCTGTTTGGCGATAATCGTTAGGCAAATTGCAAATCTTGCACACTCCAAACAACAAACACACCAAGCAAGTAATCACCAAGTCTCGAAACCAAAGGAGCGGGCGGGCGAGCGAGCGAACAGACGAACGGATGGGTTTATTCAGGAAAAGAGAAACAAGAAAACTTCAAAATGGATGTAGATTTGGCAGCTTGGCTGCTGTGTAGAGGCTGAAGAGTAGGTAACATTGAATGAACAGTTCACGCAAGTCTCCTCAACAGAGGTTGTTTTTTGTGTGGGTGTTTTTTTTTTTTTGGCGTAGCGATATTTAGATTTAGATTGGATCTATCACACGGTTGCAATATCGATAACGACTTGCATAGGGCATACTTTGCTTCACATGCACTTGGCTCATGTTTCGAGAGAAAATTCATCGAATTCATCAAACTCAGCAAATTCAACTTCAAAATTGCTGAACTCTTCAATCTAGACACTTTTTGTCGTTGATCTCAATGTTGTCGTTTCGTTTCCCCTTTTCCGTAGCAAGCTCTGTGCGGCAACTACAACTTGAGCTCACAAACACACCAAAACTAAAGCACACACATACACACACACAGTCTCGAGACTTTCTCTGTTTTTGGAGAGCGCTCTGTTATGATGTAAACAAGCAAGCAGAAACTACTCAGTAATCACATTACAAATCCAAATCACTTAAAATACCCAAATCTCTTGATTGTTCGTCCATCTTCCCATCACAGTAAGAGTCGGTGGAGGAAAAATCATAAAGGTAGTGTGTGTTGTGCTAGACATCCAAAAATGGGTTCTGGCTGAAAATGAATACAAATCGCCACCAGTATAAGTTCAAAATTCAGGCAGGATAGTTAGGTCTATAATTCGTAACAAATCTACAGTTTATTGAAACCATCAATTAGAATTAATAATGTTTTTAACCAGAAGTGAATACGATCGTGGTGTTAGTACGTTCTCACCAGAAGGTAGGTTATTCCAAGTAGAGTATTCATTAGAAGCCATCAAAGTAAGTAACTATTTTTCTTTTCTCCTTTCATCCAATCCACCGGTGAACAACACTAACTAATCGATCAACCACTTCTGATCATTTGTATAGCTTGGTTCAACAGCAATTGGGATTGCCACCTCTGAAGGTGTAGTTTTGGGTGTTGAAAAAAGAGTCACATCTTCCTTATTAGAATCTTCATCCATCGAGAAAATCGTTGAAATCGATTCCCATGTTGGATGTGCCATGTCAGGGTTAACCGCCGATGCAAGAAGCATGATTGACCACGCAAGGGTTTCTTCTTTGAATCACAATTTATACTACGATGAACAAATTGGAGTTGAAAGTTTGACACAGTCAGTCTGTGATTTGGCTTTGAGATTTGGGGAAGGTGCATCAGGAGAAAAAAGATTAATGTCTAGACCATTTGGGGTTGCCTTATTGATTGCTGGTTATGACGAGGATAAAGGACCTCAATTATATCACGCGGAACCTAGTGGAACTTTTTATAGGTATGATGCAAAGGCTATTGGATCGGGTTCTGAAGGTGCCCAGACTGAGTTACAAAATGAATATCATACAAGTTTGACATTGAAAGAAGCTGAAGTTCTAGCTTTGAAAGTTTTGAAACAAGTTATGGAAGAAAAATTGGATTCCAATAATGCACAATTGGCCAGTGTAACAAAAGAACATGGGTTTAGAATTTATAAGGATGATGAAACAGCTGAGATAATCAAAGTATTGAAAGAACAAGAAACTGATGAGACTGAGGATTGAATTGTTTATTGATACCAATCTATCTCGAGAATCTGCCCTTCGTCTTTTCTGTTTTATGAGTTAGTTATTAATACACTCGATTTTAAACGCACAGAGATTATGAAATGATAAGTTATAAAAGTACATAGTAGGTGAGAAATGAAATGAATTTCAAGGGTTTAAAAAAATTTGTTGAAACGATCCCGATTGTTTTTGTTTCTGACGTTACAAAAATCATTCAACCATATCTGCATACTCTGGCATCTCTTTGATTTTGTTATTGAAGAACTTCTCCAACTTGTTCGCATTCTTGAAATAAGGTGTTGAATCGTTGTTGTAGGCCCTACAATTCTTAAAGATCAACTTTGCATCGTAAATGAATTCTTCCATTGTAGAATACTTATCATTCTCCAATTTGGATTCAATTGTTAAAAGATCCATCGGTTCCTTTATTATCACATAGTAATCAGGAACCTCCTCTCTATTCACCGGTTGAGCAAATGGCCAAGAAGAAGGGTTATTTTGTAACTCGATCAACAAACTAGCCATAAATCCATGATGCGGACTTCTCTTTGGCCTTTGAGCCAACTCGTCCATATCTTTTGTCCACCCTGCTTCTCTGATTCCTGGTATTTCCATAGGATCCAATGGTATCCCAGGGTTCTCTTTGAAATGCAAAAGCCCAGGTCTGATAATATCTGACTTGCTAATGGATTGTATTTTTTTCTCAATTGCAATTTTTTGGAGTAACAAAATTTTGGCACTATCCAAATATCTAATTTTCGGTAGCATTGAGCATTGCATCAAGGTTCCTCCTTCATAATCTTTGATATAACCCATCCAAAGCGGTTTGTCCAATGTTATTTCTTTTGTGAACCCTTGTTTCTTAAAGTATCCTATGGCATAGTTATCAGCATATGTCAAGAAATATTGTATTCTTGTTGTTGATTTTACATAATCTTTCAAATGATTCATCAAGTGGGCACCATAACCTCGAACTTGTTCAGTGGAACTGATGGCACAAAAAACAATCTCGGCAAATCCTTTACTCTCAAATGGTCTATATGCAATTCCACCAACTACCGTGAACGGTTTCCTGATAACTGCTATTGACACATGTGATCGATCGTACACTAGCCTGGCAATATATTCTTTTGGCATCAGAGGTAATTGTTTCTGGAAAATGTTTTTCAACCCGGTGAGGACAATTGAACTCTCCTTGGAGCCATCATTGTTGACAACTCTGAACTCAATCTTACCTTCCATTTCTTCAATAACCGAGGGCCTTTCCTTGAATGAGTAGTCACTGCCGCCTATTTGAAAATGCCTGATTCTCTTCTTTTCATCCTCGTCATCCTCTTCTTGTGCCTCTTCCTCTTCCTCATCCTCATCCTCTTCTTCCCCGTCCTGTTCGGTTCCACTCTGTTCTCCAGCTTCTGCATTTTCCTCTATACTCGCTTCCACATCACCATCACTATTCTCTTGCGCTTTGGTCTTCTGCTGCTTCAATGTGGAGTCAGACTCATCATCACTGTATAAGTCATCGGCGAGCCTCTTTTTGTCTCTTCCCATTTTGCTCTTGAGCTCTAAAAGGAATTTGTTCGCTTTATTTACGTATGTTTCTGTGTTTTCTTGTTGGCAATCAGCTTTGTACCTGGAAGAAAATGTCAGCATAGCCAAAAAAAAAAAAAAGCAAAAAACCACATATATAAATAAATTATGTATATATATAGACAAAAGACACCAGTGGATCTGGAGAAATCACTGGTAGAAGAGGAAGACCAGTTCACTATGAAGATAAAGCTCAAGAAGTTGAACAAGTCAAAAAAATCGTATGATTTGATCTTGGAGGTGTACATCAAAGAAGTAAGTGCTCAATATATTTCACAAGTAAGGGGAAATGAAGAATTAGTACTAACCATCTCTCAAATTAGGCCTCAGACATTCTTGTTCCAGCTGTTCGTGAAAATTGTAGTACAATTGTATATCTGTCTTTACCACCGGCTAGCATTGAGAAGTCAAGCAAGGTCAAAGCCACAGCTAACCCGGTTTTCAACTCAAAGTTGAAGTTGAAGCTTTTCAATCATGTCGATAAAGCTTCTGTTCCTGATCTTTCGATTACGTTTTATGAATTGTTCAAGAAGCAATCAATAGACTATGCTGGTGAGGTAAGAATCAAGTTGAACGAGATAAACTTTGGATGTGATTATCAATGGTTCAAGCTTTACTCGTCTCACTCAGAAAAGAGGTTTGTCACTGGTCAGGTGTTGCTCAAGTTTGAATTGAAAAAAAAGAAGAAGAAGTTGAAAAATAACTTGACACCTGTTCATTTGAACTCTAGAAGATTCAACATCATGGATTTATGGAAAACATACCTTCTGTCTTTTGACTTTTCCGCCACTAACCCTACAACAGTCGTTGACGAAGAGGGTTTCTATCCTGATTTTGAAGATGTACCAATTGATGGATACGCTTCTGATTCAGAAGGAGAAGGCGACGATGAAACTGGACTCAATGTTCAGGAGGTAGATGAAGCCCTGTTTGAAGATGATTGCAAAAGCGCAACTGAAGAAGAGTCGGCCATCACCAAGGCTGAAAACATTAAAATTCAAATCACATCAGCTCAATCATCTCCACTTTCTTTATCTCCAGCTATAAGTCCCAGACTAGATTTTGTTCAGCCAAGCTCGCAACTTGCTCTTAACTTGAATAATTTTGCATCCACTACAGATGTTGACACTACCACAGACTATGCAAACTACACTTCAGGATATACATCATCCAATAAGGATTCATTGTCGTCTAGTAAGTTCAAGATGAGACGAGGAAGAAAGAAGATTACTGAAGATTATGAGCTATCATCTGGCAGGGATATATCTGGAATACTTTTTTTAGAAATAATATCAGCAAGTGGACTTCCACCTTTCAAAAGTGTGACAAGAGCTGGATTCGATATGGATCCTTTTGTGGTAGTCTCATTTGGAACCAGGGTTTTTAGAACTTCATGGAGAGCTCATACAAAACTGCCAATCTTCAATGAGAGGATTGCCTTTGAAGTTTTTTCTTTTGAGAACTCCTTTGATATTAAGTTTGACATATTGGACAAAGACCACTTTTCTTTCCATGACCAAGTTGCCACTACAAGTATTCCGATTTCACACTTTATGGAAAGTGATTATGATTCCACCAGCAGACCAAATAATATCAAGTTGATCGAACCATCATCCGATATTGATCAAAAGAGAAAGAGAAGAATATATGGGAAAAACCCTAATAGAAACTTAAACAATTCTGCTTCATCCGACAAGAACATGTTTGATACTCTTGAATTAAAACTAGACATGAATAACTCGCTCACGAAAATCACTAAAAATAAAGAAGTATATCAGCCAGTGTTGAAGATAAGAGCAAGATTTGAACCATACCAACACTTGAAAAATAATTTCGTCAAAAGTTTACTTAGCGAGTACGAAGACGATGCTAAAGGTGCATTGGATATTTTACAGCTTGGTGGGTTTTTCAAATCCATTGGATCAAATGTGAGCGACGATACTATGAGCTGGTTCTATTCAAGGCTTGGTAAGAACCCATGGTCTGGATGTACCTTGACATATGATGAAATAATTGAGGGATTTGATTTACTTGTTAGGCAAAGTATTGATGGCTCATCCGATGCTCGTTTTCAGAGCATACCTCCAACTGTTGTACCAGGATCTATAATAAAATTTCAACAATGCCCTATCTGCAACAAAAAGAGATTGTCAAACAAACAGGAGATTGACATCATCACACACATATCCATTTGTTCATCTTACAATTGGTCGACTGTCAAGAAGTTGTTGAAACCTTCTTATGCAACCCAGCAGTTTGCAACTAAGCGTTGGTACTCTAAAGCTATAATCAAATTGACCTATGGAAAATATGGTATTGGGAAAAACTCTGCAAATATTTTGATTCAAGACCGAAATACTGGTTATATATTGGAAGAAAAGATGAGTATTTATATTAGATTGGGTATCAGACTCTTATATAAGGGTATATTTGATAAGACTCTTGATAAAAAGAAAATGAAAAAGTTACTAAAGAACTTATCGGTTAAGCAAGGTGTCAAGTTTGATACACCAACTTCAACGCAACAGATTCAACCATTTATCGATTTTTACAGCTTGGACTTATCAGATTCTCTCATTCAAGACATTTCAAAGTTCAAAACTTTCAACGAATTCTTCTACAGAACATTGAAACCTGGTGCTAGACCAATTGAATCACTGAATCCTCTCATATTGACGTCACCCGCTGATTCAAGATGTACAGCCTATAATGATGTTTCGACAGCGAAGGAGATTTGGATTAAAGGTAGAGATTTTAGTATTGAGAAATTGTTGTCCAAAAGTAACCAAGGTCTCGTTGTCTCTAAGGATATTATCGCTAAGTATGAACATGGGTCAATTGGAGTATTTAGATTGGCTCCACAAGACTATCATCGTTTCCATTCACCATGTGATGGTATTGTTGGAGAACCTAAATTCATTGATGGTGAATATTTCACTGTTAATCCGATGGCAGTTAGATCTGAGCTAGATGTATTTGGCGAGAATATTCGATGTGTGATTCCTATTGAGACCAAATATTTTGGGACCGTTCAAATGGTACTGGTTGGTGCAATGATGGTTGGTTCGATTTTATTGACCGTTGAAAAGGGCACTAAGTTGAAGAAAGGGGATGAAGTTGGTTATTTCAAGTTTGGTGGATCCACAATCATATTGATTATGGAAAAGGGAACATTTGTTTTTGACTCTGATTTACTCAATAACTCGATGAAGTCAGTTGAAACTTTAGTGAGATATGGTATGTCAATTGGCCACGATCCTTCGATCCCTGAATTGAAGAGAGAAATTCGTGATTTCAACAAGGAACCAGAGGAAAGCAAATTGAAGATTATAAGAAGCATTACAGGCCATGATTCCAATCTTTTACAAAGCATAAAAACCCCTGCTGATGAGATGGCAATTGGAGAAATGAGTTGGGAAGCTTCTAATTTGACCATTGATGAGGAGGATGAAGATATTTTGAAGGCAATCGAGTCTGATATTTTGGACGAAATCGACGAAGAAGAAGAAGTAAAAGAAGAGAAGAAAGAGGAGGGTGCTGAAAATGACGACAGTGATGATGTTGAAGAAGGTGACGACGATGACGAAGAAAGAAGACACAGATGAATAACTTGATACTTTTATCAGAAAGATTTTTATTTCTTTTCTCATTGATCCATTTATAGCTAGCCATTCCATTGCATCATTTATGTATATAAATACATCTTTATTTATTTACTCACGTATAAGTGCCTGATACAGTCACTGCGTATTCGAAATGGTCAATTCGTCACTCAGCTTCTACACTTTTACAAGATTTGAACAAGTATGGGATTCCATCCAAAAGCAACGTATCCCCAGAAAGTGAATTAATTCTTCGACATCACAAGATTCGATCAATAGATCGACCGGATACCAGAAAAGGCACAGAAAGTGTTTTGATTTATCAAGAAAGCCATCATACTACAACTTTCAAAAGAGGGTGTCGAAACACCCAAGCGTGGGGTGTCTGGAGAATAACAAGTACAGCAAAAAAAGGAAACAGAGTGGATCTGGGAAGCTTATAGTTGTGGTGGTGGCGATAAACGGTGGCGATAGAAAAGGAAAGAGTACCGAAAAGAAAAAGAGTACCGAAAAAAAGTGTAAAAGGATACCGAGATTTCAAGGTCCCACCCTAACAATAGCTGGGATAATAGTATCTCGTCTAAGAGAAGGCGATATCGGATTAATATATGTAAAGAAACAAGAAAGTTAATCCGATGCCTTCCTTAGATAGTTTTCCCGGCCTTTGCAGATGCAAAAATCGCGCATTAAACGTTAATACCACAATAAGTAAGCGAGTTCAGAAGAAATAGACTCTTAATCAAACAATCACTTTGATCAAACAATCACTTTGCAAGTACAATATAGTAATAATGTTTGTTTGGCATCATCTGTTTAGCTATGTTCAACGACCACAACAGTTGAAGCACATTGAAGTCCAACACTATTGCACGGCTGGTGAGCCAGAATAACAAAAGAGAACAGGGTCACCAAAATGCCATAGCTTTTTTTTTCTATCAAATTTAACGCAAAACCCACCAAAAAAGAAATTTATCGAGGTAAAAGGGATCCATTTTATTTTCTCTTTCATTAGATAAGCTTGAAAAAATTTGTAACTAAACTCATCTATATGTATAAATATGGCTGTTATCCCACGTTGGGCACGATTTTTGAAACGGAGAAAAGATAAGACCGATCTCTCTGAATCTTTGTAGACTAACAATGCTTTCCACAATCGTAAGAAGCTCCAAGTTACCAATCAAGTTGTTATTGACTAGATTTATCTCATCTGCAGCAATATCGATCTCAACACCATACAACGTTGCTGAATTGCCAAAGGCCGATGTGATAGATTTACACTCCAAGATATTCAAACCTCAATACCATTCATTACTACCAAAACCCCATTTTTTGCCAAAGGAGCCAATTATCTTTTTGCATGGATTATTTGGAAACAATAGAATGTATTCAAACGAATGTGACAAGATTTCAGAAGAGCTACAAACAATGATCCATTCCTTGGATCTCCGGAATCACGGGGAAAGCCCAAGGGCCTCGCCAACTGATTATGACACCTTGGTTGAAGATGTTGTCAAATATATCAAGGATAATAGACTTCATACGTCTAAAGTCAATATTGTGGGATTTTCCTTAGGTGCCAAAGTTTCAATGTTGTTGAGTTTGAAGTATCCTGAATTGGTATCGAGATGTATCGTTATAGATAATTCACCAGTCAAGCAAACAGGAATTCAGCCACTTTTGAATGTTTTCGCAAATGCTTTGTTGAACGTTGTTTCAAACGGTTCAAACAAGTCTAATGACAAGCATTGGTTTGAGAATGCCAACAAGGCTGTTGCCCAAGTGGTCAAAGATTCAACAGCTCATAGGTACTTATTACAGCATAATTTGATCAGAGAAGATCCAAATTTGAAAAATGGTCTTGTCAATTTGAAAATTCCAATTGCTGGTTTCAAGAAAATGATAAACGAAGATGTTGGTGAATGGCCAGAAGATAGATTAAGGAATAAAAAATTTGATGGTCCAACTCTTTTTTTGAGATCTGAAAAGTCAGGATTCATCGTTGATTCGCATAAGTCAATCATAAGAAATTACTTTCCAAATTATGACGTCGAGAAGTTTGATACCTCGCATCTCATAATTGACGAAAGGCCAGACGCTGTTATCAATAAGGTTGTTACATGGTTCAAGAGTCATCCGATATAGACTTTCAGTATAGTGATTTTTTACTAATTTTTTTTTAAATCAATTTTTTTTGTTTATCAATCAATACTTTGATGCTATAACAGGAACGCCTGCAATGGCATCATCATTAACAAACCAAACAACAGGGACATTCAACTCGTTTACCAACTCACAAGGCAACCCACTCTTTGCTTCACCGAATATTTGCTTCAAAATCTCAGCTTTACCTAAACCTTCAGCAACAAAACAGATATTTTTTGAATCCTGTAAAACCTTGAAAGTGAAGGTAATTCTTCTTGGTGGAGGTTTTGGTGAATCCGAAATGTTCAAGATTAACTCGTCCACCTCTTTCAATGCCTTGTGGTTTGGGAACAACGAACATGTATGACCGTCTGGTCCACAACCCAAGAGAATCAAATCTATGCTGGATGGAATCAATTTAGAGTACTCTTGTGCGATTTTCAAATCAGTGGAGCCATCACTCTTTAATAGAGATTCATCAATGGTGTGGATTTTGTAGATCGATTGATCTGTTGGTAAATTTTTGACTATCAAGTTGTTGAATAATCCAAAATTTGAGTCTTCATCATCCAACGAAACCAATCTTTCATCACTAAAGAAAACTTCCCACTTGTTCCACTGGACCCTCTTGTAATTTGACTCATCATCAATCAAACCTTTTTTCAAAACCTTAACCAAGGATCCTCCACTTACAGCAACTTTGAAGTAACCACTGGCACTTAGCGCCTTATCCTGAGCATCAATTATGTACTTGGCGAGTGAGTTTGCAACATCGTTTGAATCGGCATATGAGAACACTTTTGCTGAAGGCATTTTTGCTTTGCACAGTGATTTGAGTTGAAAGTATAAATAGCCAAACCTGAACCTTCAAAATGAACCTTTATACAGATATGAAGATGTTATTTATATTCAGCATATATGTGTAAAAACGACCTTTGATCTTCGCACAAAACAATACACCTTTCTTAAATGAATGTTGTCCGAGAAATGGAAATATAGAATACCCAATTGGGTGAAACAAGAATTTATCCTCTTTTGGTTATTATTTCTTTTTTGGGCCATCTGGAACTTAAAGTCAATTTGGGAAGCGAGTTCCGTCCGGCATTTGCGTAGCTCTTTTTAATGCATAATTTCAGAAGCAGCGCACACAAAACAAAAAAAAAAAAAAAACTGGTGTATGGGGGTGGTGTATAGGGGAAGCGGTACAGGTGAGCAGATTAAAGAGGCAGAATGGAAAATGGATATTAATCAGATATACACAGGACAACTTCAGTACATTATATGAGCAAACTCTGGATCTTCGTTTGATTTTTTTATTGGCACTTGTGAGGTTTATTTCGTCAGCTGTTTTTTTTTCTCATTTTTTTCATATTTTTTCAGTTTGAATTACTAGTTGATAGATTTTTCCAGACGTTCCATAAACTCAGTTTTTTTTTTTTTTTGCCTCAAAATCCTCCCTTTCTCACCCCTCCCTCCGGCTGGTCCCTGGAGTTTACAGAGATGGACCTGTTGCTCGGTAAAAAAGGATGCTTATTTCAGAAGGAGCCGGCTGCCCCCACCATTCGAATAGATTGATTGAGTTCTGTCTCCCTCCTGTTCATAACTTAGTTGGTGCATTGATCATCACTAATTATATGTATGTGAACGGCAACTTCCCAGTCATCATGTCTTGTATGCTTGCTGGCTGGCTGGTTCAAGTGCTTGCTTTCTTATCTATTAGTCCTGCTTTCTCGGTGCGTGCGCCTAAATAGGTGGAGAATACCAATAAAATTTTAAAGTTCATACATCACAAGCAAGGTCTAGAATATACAAGAACTAAGGAAGAGAGGCCCAATATTAGGAAAACAGCTTTTATTATTTGGCTTGGGTGGACTTATATATAAATACGAGAAGTAGCGATTCCACGAGATCTTGAAAGGCCGAAAGAATGGAAAAGCTAGGGAAAAGAAGAGGAACGAAAACAGGTGAAAATATAATTCGATACAGCTTATTTTTTTCAGTCGGTTTTCTCAGTTATTATTATGTATAGATTTTGAAATAGAAGAAATATCCCAGCAAGCACCATGAACTTCGAACTATCATTGGATCTATCGTCCACGTTACACAGCACCAATATGATACTCCCGCTTACGCCTATATCCCCCGAGATGGAAGCTGAAGATGGGTTTAGCTTCCTGACGACAAAAGAGGTGCCGGAGAAACCAATGGCTGATTTGAAGATTTTGATGGTGGATGACAATCCCATAAACTTGAAAATCCTTTCCAAACACTTGATGAGGGTCTTCAACAACAGCTGCATACTAGACTTGGAGGTTGACTCGACGCGGGTCTTGAACGGCATCATGAAGGATGGATCTTTTCTCTTGAGGTACGATATCATCATCTTGGACATAGAGATGCCTTTGGTGTCCGGGGTTGAGTTGTGTAGAATAATACGGTTGAACCGTTTGTACGACACGATTTCCATACTTTCCTTCACTAGTTGTTTCACAGATCAAGATTTGAAGTTGTACGAAGAGATTGGAATAGACCATACCATACGAAAACCTTTGAAAAACTTCAACTCTGCTACTGGAGATGGTGGTATCGGAAAGGCTATAAAGGATGCGTTGAAAAAGAGAAGAGGAGGAGAAGGTGTTTAGACAAATTGCACCAAATTGTACACATGTTATTCAGTAGGCGTTTATTTTTGGGTTTCTTTGGTTTTTTTTCTTTCAAAATATTAATCTAATCATATTTTTTAACAGAATGCTGGGTCTTTTCTTTTTCGTGCTTTGCTTGCTTGCTTGTCTCTCGGTTGGGAGTTTCCACTAGTCGAGTATCTAAAGCAATCCATAAAATGCCCAGTTAGAATCTTCCAAAAAATAAGCAACAGAATTTTTTTTTTTTTTTTTTTTTGCGGGATTGTGTGAAGGGTTCAGTTCATATAAACATTCTCGAATTTCATTAGCTTCAACACCTTAAAACTCTTCCTACAAGAGCAGAAAATGGAAAGTTACATCAAAGATTGGTACGATCCAATCAATATTGACCAGTATTTTGGTTTGAACAAAGATTCTAAGTCAGCGGTTTTCACAGAAGCTCCTAGTGCTGAACCAATTGGGTTGAAAAGTAAAATTGATGTTAGGTGTGGGCCTATTTTGAGATTGACGTCAACTTCGTACAACAATAAGTCGGACAATTATTATGCCGGTTCGATATTGGTCGTCTCTCTGGATGACTCGAGTGATTATTCAACAGTGCCACGCATAGAGTACATTATTGGTCCTTCAACAAGACAATCAGGTGAAGATGCATCGTTGTTCAAGAATGATGAATTCAGTTGTGACTTGATCCATAATGAGTTGGGATTTTCGTTCTGGAGGTTCAACATCAAGCTCCAAATTCAAAGTTTTGAGCAAAAAGTCAAATATTTAATAAACGGCTTTACATTGGATCATTATCAGTTTTTAATTCCAAGTTCAACACAGTCGATGAACATTGTATCATATTCGTGTAATGGTTTCTCGTTGGCTACCAAAACTGAAGATTACAAATCATCCCTTTGGTTTGACGTTTTGAGAAAACACCAGGTTAACAACTACCATGTAATGTTGGGAGGTGGCGATCAAATATATTGTGATTCTATAAAGTTGAGAGATGATATTTTTGCAAAATGGTTAAAGATGAAGAATCATAAAATTTCAAACGATCCGTTGACACCTGAGATTATCTCGTCGTTCAATGATTATTACATGAAAAATTATCTTGACTGGTTCGGAAAGGGGTTTTGGGAAGGTGCCACTTCTTCCTCATTGGAACCATTATTTCCAGTTGCTATGTGTCAAATTCCATCTGTTAACATTTTTGATGATCATGATATCATCGATGGGTTTGGATCATATGACAATAAGACAATGCTCCAGCCTATTTTCAAAGGCGTTGGAAATGTCGCATTCAAGTACTATATGCTATTCCAACATCACACCAGTTTAGCAGAGTCGGATTATGTTGACAACGAGAGTTGGATTATTGGTAAACATACTGGACCTTTCATAACACAAAAATCACATTCAAACTATGTGAGATTGGGTAAAGATGTGGCGTTTGTTGGATTGGATTGCAGAACCGAAAGAACTGCAAAAGAAATTTTGACTCCAAGTTCATACGATCTAATATTCGAAAGACTACAACTTGAAATCGATAATTCAAACGGAGATGTAAAACATTTATTGGTTTTACTGGGTGTTCCAATTGCTTATCCTCGGTTGGTATGGTTGGAGTATTTATTGACTTCAAAATTGTTTGTACCTTTAAAAAAATTGGCTTTGAAAGGTGTCATCGCAAAGGGTTTGATCAATGAGTTTGATGGTGATATAGAAGTGTTGGATGACTTGAACGATCATTGGTGTGCTAAACATCATAAGCGTGAACGTAATGCGTTGGTCAAGAGATTGATGGAATTCGGTTCATCAAATGGTGTACGTATCACCATTCTTTCCGGAGATGTTCATCTTGCTGCAATAGGTCGTTTCAGATCAAGAACACACCATGTCCATGATTTTGATAAAAATAAAGAAATTCTTGAAAACCCAGAACTTGATCCCCGTTTGATGTTCAACGTCATCTCCAGTGCTATCGTGAATGTACCACCTCCAGATGGAATGCTGACTTTGTTGAACAAGAGAAACAAGAGACATTACTTTGATACACATACCGTTGAAGATATGGTGCCTGTTTTCAACATTGATATTGACGGTAAAGAAGAACGCGAAAACATTCACTTCTTGAACAAGAGAAATTGGTGCGACTTGATTCCAATGAAAAATTCAAGCAGGTTCTTTGCAAACGATTTGAAAATTGGAGATAAGCTCTTACCTGGGTTTGTTTCGAAGAATAGTGTGCAAAAAAGAAGCGACGACAAGGATGTAAAAGAATTCATTAGATATCCTGTAATGACGGACTCTTTAGTGACTACCATTCATGTTGAACAGGATTTCAAACAGTTTGAAAGTGAGACTTGCGATTATGAAGTCTTGATTCCAAGTTTGGTGGAAAAGAGTGAGTTGGTTGGTGTTGGTATCAAGGACTAATGTGTGTTTGTTTTCTATTTCATTTCATTCTCCCCAATTAATCGAGTAAGTATTAAAATCAAAAAAAGTGTAGAAAAAAAAGTAAAATTGGCAAAAAAAAAAAAATTCCGTCAAAACATTCATTTTATACAATACTCGAATAGAAATATATAGATATATTCTTACATATTAATATCCTTTGAGACAAGATCAAATATGGGAGTACTGTAAGTGAACATAATATATTACTGAAAATTTGAAGCCAAGTAGACCTAACAAGTTTTGTGTCATAGAGAGAAAATTGAACAAATTCAACTTGAATTATCAAGAACCCAAAAAAATAAAGCAACAGAGTATCATATTGGTTTATTGAAGGGTAAACTAGCAAGATATAGAGCACAGTTATTGGAACCACCTCCAGGAGCAACAGCTAAGGGTGATGGTTTTGATGTGGCCAAGAGTGGTGATGCCAGAGTTGTGTTGATTGGTTTTCCATCCGTTGGTAAATCGTCATTCTTATCCAAAATCACGAAGACCAAAGCAGAAATTGCAGCATATGCATTCACAACATTAACATCAGTACCTGGTGTATTGGAATATGAAGGTGCAGAGATTCAAATTGTTGATTTACCTGGTATTATCAAGGGTGCCAGTGAAGGTAAAGGTAGAGGTAGACAAGTCGTTTCAACGGCCAAGACAGCGGATTTAATCATGATGGTTTTAGATGCAACAAAAGGCTCAGATCAGAGAGAAATATTGGAAAGAGAATTGGAAAGTGTTGGAATCAGATTGAACAAAGAAAAGCCCAACATTTCTTTGAAAATAAAGAAAACCGGTGGCATCAAGTTCAATTCAGTTGCCCATCCTAAATATCTCAATGAAAAAATCTGTTTTGGGTTGTTGAAAGATTACAAAATTCATAATGCTGATATTTTGCTAAGGGACGAGAATTGTACTATTGATGACTTCATTGATATTATCAATGAAAAGCATATCACCTATATCAATTGCGTATATGTTTACAATAAGATTGATGCAGTATCATTGGAAGAAGTTGATAGGATCGCAAGAGAACCAAATACTGTAGTAATCTCGTGTCAAATGGACTTGGGTATCACAGAGTTGATAGAGGAGATTTGGTACAAATTGAATTTGATAAGATTATATACGAAGAGAAGGGGAACTCTACCAGATTTGTCAATACCTCATGTTGTCAGAAAGAATTCAACAATTGAAGATGTTTGTAATTCTATTCATAGGGATTTCAAGAATGGATTCAAATATGCCTTGGTTTGGGGTTCAAGTGCGAAACATTCTCCTCAAAAATGTGGATTGATGCACAAAGTTGATGACTTGGATGTTGTTCAAATTGTTACTAAGTGATTGTTTATACAAACTCATACCTTTTTCGATAAATCCAATATCCAATTATTAATCTCTAATTTATTCTCATCAAATTTGGAGATACTTAAATCTAGCTTCTTTGATGTCTCTGAAAGTGCTAGATCCCATTCGGTCATGGTACTTTCAATCTCAAGTAATCTATCATCCAAATAAGTCAAATTATCAACACTAGAATTGATATCAATGTTGAGATTATTCAAACTCTTCAACTTTTCGATCATCAACGGCATCAGATCATCAATTTTTGGTAGATTCAATATGTTGTTGTAGACAATGCCAATATTTTTATCATCTATTGACCTTGTGTCTTCTTCATCAGTGATTGAGTTCTTGCTCTTCCGTAGCTTATCTTTTCCTGCTAATTCTAACAAGGGTTTCACATTCTCCAGAACAAACTCCGGATTACTCAAAATTTTGATTTGCCTGTATAGGTCATTGATCGTCGATTGTATGGGAATTTCATTAGATGATAAGTCCGATGGGTCTTTATTGCCTATGATTTTCTCAAGTTTATCTATTCTGTTCAATAGTGTTAGCAACTGAGATGGCGGAACAAATTCGTTTGTAAGAACCTCAATTTTTGAGTTGGAATTAACGTTCATCTTGAAACTTTTTTCAAAATTTCCATTCATCAACTCATCATTCTTATCGTTTTTCAAACCTTCAAGCATTGTTAGCATACCGTTCATCTCATCGATTGGCGACTTGATTTTTTCGAAAGTGCTGGTCAATCTCAATTCCTCCAACTCCATTCTGATCCTAGCCAACCTTTCCTCACCAGTTTCGAGTTTATCGTTTTTGGTCTTGTACAACTTCGTATTGTTATTATCGATCTTATCAGAGAAATCAGCAAGGCAATTATCAACTACCTCATTTTCGAAATACAGCTTCGAATTCCCAACACTCAATTCTGAGTCTTCAATCGACGATCTTCTACGGGTTGAAAGATCTTCATGTATACTGTCAATGATGATATCTTCGTGATCTGATGTTTCAAAAACATCCTTTGAGTTATAATCCTAGTTCAAACCAATTTACTTGTTAGAAAGCATTACTTGAAAGTCAAAATTTTTTCCAGAGTAAAAAAACATACTATATCCGAGAGCTCGTCATTATATGACATCTTTGATCATATACTCCAGTGAACGATTGAATCATCAGTTCCTGATAAATCGATGTTTTATCTTTGTTGACACTTTTTGAAAAATGTTTCAGACCACGTGACTTGTTGATAATGCTGTTCGCTTTCAGCTGATCAAAGTTGATTTTCGAATCCTTTAACTTGGGATTTATGAGTGATGTTAATGTCAGTGATTTGAATTTCATTTGTACCTGTCAATAAGAAGAGTTAAACCATAAAAAAAAGGGAAAAGTATTAGTTTTCTAGTGTCATAAGAAGAAAAGTTCGAAACACACTGGAACTTGAAAACAAAAATTTACACTATGACGAGGATGATCACCTTGTGATAGCAAGAACAAATAAAAAGCCCAGAGATTGTCACCAATTACAAGAAGGGGGTGGGGCCTATTCAAAGAGAAGACCAACGACAAATTCTAGGATATTTTGGAACAGCTTTCACACGTCAACACCTATGATTTAAAACAAAAAATAAAAATAAAAATAAAAAACCAACTTCTGTAAGATCGAAAAGAAAAAGAGAAAAAATATGAAAAACAACACAGTAACACTCATTCCAGGTTGGTCTTAACTTTAACCAAGTCGTTCAATAAACTGTCATAGGCCTCATTGATAGCCTGGTCTTCAGCAGTTTTGATTTTTGGAGATTCATCATCAACGTTCTCCAAATCATTATCACTCAATATGCTACTTATGTCACTGGCATTTTCATCGTCATCATCCAGAACGATTGGAATGTGTCTATTAGACTGACTGTTGGCCTTTGTCAAAGCATGAATTTCGTGGGTGTTTGGGTTCGAGGACAACGACACCGATGAATCTTCTGAATCAGTCGAATTTATCAAATTGATTTTCATCAATTTCTTACGAATTGAATCGATGCTCATTTTTTCCTCATCTTTGGGCTTACCACTCTGTGTAATGTCATACAACTCTCCCAATGAAATGGATCTTTTTTTCAATGATGACAACACTTTCATTATCATCTTCAAATCTTGTGGGTTTAACAAGACTTCCTTCATTTCCTCGAACGAAAGATCCGGATCTTCATTTTTGACGTTCGAATCCCTCAACGTTTTACCCTCACTCTGGTCGAGTTCTTTCAATGCCAATTTTGAGCTGTTCCTGGACATTAAAGATTGGTTGTCCTCCTTAATTTCAACCTCTTCATCATTGTGTTGATGATCACTTCCAAGAGAAGGGTTCGAGCTGTCGCTAGATTCCAGACGTTCTCCATTTGAGTTTTCTGTTAAAATCTGGGATGTGGCAAATGTAGTGACATCTGACTGTTTGTATTGCTCATCAAACTTTGCATCGATTAGCTTTAAACCTTTTTCTAGTGAAGAATCAATATAACACAATCTGATCAACGTTTCTTTACCTTGAACGTTCAACTTCGATTTGACTTGTAATTTGAATAATTCATGAATTGCTTCGTTAAGGTTATTTTTGATCTCCGAAGCTTCCTTGATGAAGTCTTTGACTTCTACATCTTCAGAATCATACTTCTTATGAATTATGCTGATCATCTTTTCAGATAAGTTGTCAGAAGGCAAAGTACTTTGACCATCTTTATTGACCCCATAAAGAACTTGCTCCATGTTTTTCATTGTGTACAACCCAACCTTTTCACGTAAGGAAGAAGGCATTTCAGCAAATTCTAAGTCAATTGTGAAAATTGTTGAGGACAGTTTCAATGCTGAAACTATGGCCATACTTGAAGCCAAGTCAAGATGGTTACCAAGTATTGAAACATAAATCAATCTTTTGCAAAGAGTCATTGTCTCAGCTAGCGTGACCATTGTTTTTGATGATAGATTATTCGAGTCCAACTGTAATCTAGATAGCTGTGGGAAAAGAGGCAAGTATGTAGCCAAATGCTCATTTATAGATGGAAATAATTTCTTGTTGTTTGACAAATCCAAAAACTTCAATTGCTTTAGCTTTGATAGACTTGAAATCAACTGTCTTGATAAATCACAGTCATAAAGGTTTGTTGAATTTAAAGAGATAAATTTCAACTTTGATATATCAACCAGATTCTGAGAATACTTGATAAACGGTCCAAGTGAATTCGATAAATCATTATAACCTACATCAATTCCAACAATCGAGTCTGCACTTTTCTCTAACCATTTGGCAACAAGCTCAACCTGATTTATCGACAATTCATTATAAGCCAAACCTAACTTCACAGTTGATATACTAACAGCCATTTCCATGAAGTTTTTAAAAATTTCGTAATCGTTAATCTTACAACCTGAAAGAATCAAGTCTTCAATACCACCCCTTGCAATCAAAGTTGCAGTCATCAATGGCCAATCCATATCCGATCTATTGTTCAAGTTACATTCCATTCTCACAACCTCTGCACTCTTGGAGCTCAGTTTCAACTTTTGCGTGTTAACACTTAATGATGGACATTGGGTTATATCCAAACTTCTCAACCTCTTATTTATGGACAAAAACCAGCATAATAACTTCCATCCTTCATCGTTGATACGCGTGTTTCTCAACGATAACTTTTCCAAATGTTTCTTATAAACCAATGCACTCAAAATTATTCTGAACATGTCTTCAGAAAGTTGAACACCGTCCAATGAAACACAAATAATCGGAGCAATTCTTATGAAATCACTAAATGCTAAAACTTCAATCAATGAAGGTTTTGGATTTCTCAATTGTAACATCATCAAAGGATCTGTTGTCCCCTTTGGAATCTGTTTCAAAGTTGCTGGAATTGGCAAGATTTCTCTCAAGTGACAACATCTTGTATATAATTCATCCAACTGTAATTTGACAGTTGGAGCATCCATTATATAATGCCCATCTTCATTATACTGTTTATGTCTTGAAACCATGGGCTTATCAATTTTGACTTCTGATTTATGAGAAAATTTGGTGTCCAGTTCATCTTCGGTACCAGTTTTCGCCCTTTCCAGAGCTTCAACGGCAGCAACATCGCTTGGACTTCTTTCCATTGAAGTGGAGTCTGCCAATTTCTTTTCAGCCTCTGACAAAATCCTCAAATGGCCGGACCCACCAACGACAACACCACCTCCGTCTTGGATCAGTTTCTTATCTTCTTCGCTCAATTCATGAACAACAACGCTCCCATCTGGCTGTATTTCAACATTACCCTTTCTTGGATGTCTGGAAGGAATCTGTTGCGGAGGATCGTGAACAAAGACTTCGGCAGCAAATGAGACTTTACGCAATGGTGGAAGTTTCTGAAGAATAGTAATAGGTGGTGTCCTAAACTCCTTATTGGCATAATTGCTTTCAGAGATATGGGTGACGTAGTCATCCTCATCATCGATACTTGAAGACGAAGAGGCCGGATGATTGTTGCTGTTTGTATGGTGTCTTCTTAACATTCCTCCAAATCTACTCTTTTGGTCTGTATTGTTTGACGCATTACTCGTATTTGTTCTTGTCAATTTCAAATCTGCAGGTTGCTGCTTCAAGTTAACAATTGCTGGAGGTAGTGGCAGATACAAGGGATGCAGTGGAATAGGATTGCCAGCAGCATCCAACTTTGGAGCCGAAGCTGGCACCTCGACGATGGAAGCTCTCCTTGAAGTTAAGTCTGATGTGGGTGATTGAGCACTTATTGATTGCCTCTTTCTATAAAACTTCAAGTACTCTTCGAGTTTTGGATCAACAAAATTATCAGATTCGTTAACTTCTGGTTGTGGGTCTAACACGGAACCGATCGACGGATCCACTCTATTTATTTGGTTCTTTAATATTTTATTGTTGAACGATGGTTTTCTAGAGATTGTCTTTGTAACAGGAGGCGTCTTACTTGGAACCAACTTTGGTGATAATGGCGCTTGAGAGTCGTCACTATTTTTCTTCTTTTCCCCATCTCCTCCCCAAAGTTTTTTGAAAAATCCTGTTTTCTTCGGAGGTTCGCTAACCGTTTTCAAAGACGAGGTGGTTGCTGAATATGATCTTGTTCTTTTCAACTGATTTGCTGATTTTGCGTTCTGTGCATCTTTTGGCGACAAAACCTGAGACGTTTGATCTGCGGTCAAAGTCTTTGTTCTCCTCAAGCCGACAGAGCTGCTCGAGCTGTTTGGGCTCGCTGTTATGACGTGAGCGTCGTCGCTTGCCACCGTCAGTGTGGACTTCCTCTCCATCGAGTTTGACGTTGGTAGAGGTGCCTTGATCGAGTTCGAGTCAATGCTGCCATCTCTTAACAACCAATCGACATCGCTGTTCGTGACACCTTTCAAGAACTTCGACGCATCATTCTGGAGCTTGGCCCTAAGCCGCTTGAGAGAGTCGTCTGTGTCGAGACCCGCTTGCTTGGACATGGTTTGCAACAATTACTCTTTGTTTTCTGAACTGATGATACCTGGTAAGCTACTTTCTTCACTTTGTCTTTTTCTTTTTCTTTTGCTTTTACTTTTGCTTTTACTTTTGCTTACCCTTTTCCTTTCTTTCTTTCTTGCTTTCTTTCCCCTTACTGAAATCCTTCAGAGCTACCTAGCAACAATACCTTACAATTGGATGATGTATCAGACTTGTGGGTTCCCAATACTCTGTTGTTCTGTTCGTCTGCTCTGCTTTTTCTTGTTTTCAGTGCGTATGTGCTGCTATACTAATCTTCCAAGTGGGCCAATCTAATCTTTTTTGGCTAATTTGAAGCGGTATTTCCACACAGGCTGCCACTGCTTTGCACGTAGATATTAAGTCGGAGGTATCTGAAGGTATAGGAAGTATATAAACTATATAAAGAATATCAAGTATAAACAATATATAACAGAAAACGCTTTATTGTTCAACCCTATTTACAGCGCAATCCTGGCTCTCACTTAACGGTTTGACAGGGTTTGTATTCAAAACTCCACGGAATTGGCGCAAATCGGAGAAAAAAAAATCGCACCATTTAAGCGCAATGAATGGAAAAAGAGGTGGAGAAGATGGATTACGTAAAGTCAAGTGAGGAAATGAAGAGCAGCGGTTTCAACCCATACACCATGCCAGGTGTCCCAGGTGTCCCAGGCGGTTCAGAAGTTGAGGCGGCTACTTCTTCTTGGCCATAATATCGTTGACCTTCTTTTTCAACCTCAACTCCAAGCGGGTCCTGTCTAGATCCGGGGCGGGTTCAACAAAGATATTGTTACCGCCAATACTGCTTGTGGGATCAGCCAGCAAGGGAACCCTGTCGTCCTGAGACTTGTTTTTCTTCAAGGAGAACACCTTCTTGAACTTGCTTGCACCCGAAGAGGATGAGCCGCGACAGTACTTGTGGACCATCACCTTGCTCAAGTCCGCCAAGTGCGAGGTGGAGTTGAACATGAGGATGGAGTCCTTGATGATCACGTCGACGTTGAGACTGACCTTCTCGACGTGGAGGTCATCGTCGTCGTCGTGGCTGGCGAGAACGTTCTTGTTGTCGTGGTTGTCGAGCGATGGGTAGTGCAACAAGAGGTACATGACGTCTCCATAGTCGGACTCGACGATGGAACCTTTGATCTTCCAGAGCAAGATCATGATGATGTAGGGCATCAACAAGGTCATGTCAAACCTGGCTTCGCCCGTGATGGAGCCAAAGGAAACCAACTTGTCCCATATCACGACGCCCTTTTCCAAACCCAACTCCCGCAAGAGCAAGAGCCTCAAGTACCGGATCAACCAGATGGATGAATCAATCTTGAGTTTATTTATCATGACATGGTACAACAACTTGTCCAATTCGTGTAGTTTCAAGTTAAATTTTATGGATTCCTGGATGAGCAACTTCTCATTGTAATAGTACTCATTCGGTACTTCCATGATTTTGTCAAATAGTAAGAAACAGTCCGGTTGAAGGAAGTCCAAGTCGTAGAGCTTGAATAGGCTCAACTCATCCCTTGACAGATAGTTTCCAATGAGCTTGCTGGGCAACGACTCTTCCAGCATGGACTTGAAGATCAATCCAAGTACTTCATGCATACCTTGTTTGTAATCACCGTGTAGCTTATACCACACGTACAAGATCTCAATGACTTGGACCTTGTTTCTACGATTCTCAATGAACAAATGTGGCAACTGGGGGAACAATCTCGATACGTCCAAAATTATGATTTCCAAAGTCTCTTTATCTATCTCCTCTACTTTTCTGTGATTTGTCAACGCTGGCAATGACAACGGATCGATTTCAATCCGCTTCCTTTTCACCTCTGTTACCAAGCCGATGTCCAACTCGTCTTCATCCTTGTTTGACTTCTTCTGGTAAAACTCGGAATCTGAGGGTAGTTGGTCCCAGGGTATGGTGAACTCGTTATGGAGGTTGTTTTGGAACTTTTGCCTATCGCTGCTCAACTTGAATAGATTCGTTTCCAAGTTCTCCAATGTAGGCTTGCTGAATGTGGATTTCTTAAACAACAACAACGACTTCCATAGGAATAGTCTTGTGAAATTTACAGAGTTTTCATTATACTCGTTGGACACTGATGCCGACCCCAATTCTTTCAAGCTGGAGTATTTGGTCACCGTTAGAATCGATTTCGTGATGTTGTCAAGCTCCCTGTTCGACATTTCTGATTAACACATGAACAATATGGGCCTTACAGTTCCAAAGAGACAATAATATCTCGCGAGGGAATGAAAATCTCATCGTTTAAAGAAGCAATTTGAATAAAATACCGATTTTCTATGTCAGTCTTGTCGTGTCATGTTGTCTCAGTGTTAACTTTTTTTTTTTTTTGCCTGTGTGTTTTCAAAGAATTTTTTATGACCAAACATAACAAAGCAAAACAAGTAATAAACACCTATTTATAAGTCTTGAACAGTACAATAGAAGAACCTTATAATTTGCAAAGATGAACATATCACCAAGTGTTTTAGAATTCAAGCGTAAGTTGAACATAGAAGCCGCAAAGGCTGTTCCCTGAGAATCATGATGATTGCTGGACCATTACTAACATTTTTGTCTTGTTTTTCCCATCAGCTGAATTGAAATTTGATACATTGACTTTAAGGAATGAAGGGCAAGAGATTCTTGCATTCAAAGTCAGAACAACTGCTCCAAAATTGTATGTACCCTCCTGAATTTGCTGAAGGCATATATATACGTGTGCTTGTGTACTAACTAAATTGACTTTTGAAAACTTTTTGATCAAATCTAGATATTCGGTAAGACCGATCTGCTCAACGGTCAGCCCAGGTGAATCTGTGGCAGTCAAGATCACAACATCGTTTTCACCAACATCTTCTTCAGACCTAACCAAGTTCAAAGATAAGTTTATGGTTGTTTCGTTACCCATTCCAGAAGACTTCGATACTTCAAATAACTCGATTTTGGAAAAATGGTCAGATTTGGAGAAGAAGTACAAAGAGTTATCAACAAAGAAGATCATCAAGGTTAAACACCATCTTTTGAAGAAAGAAACAATTGAAGAGGAAGAAGAAGAAGCCCCAGCCGTTCGCAATGACAACTCGGTAAATGAGGAGGTCAAGGAATCTGAGAATGTTGAAAAGGTTGAAGTTGAGAGTCTAACATCAAACACAACAGAAACTACAACAACAAAGGCGGTTGAATCTCAAAGATCAAACACCCCATTGATTTTGTTCTTATCACTTCTTGTCTTATTGCTCAGTTATTTCGGTTTTACTAAGGGCTACTTTGCTTAGAATGCCTGCTTGCGTGTCCCCTTTAATATTTTTCTATCAATTTGCCTCAACTCTTTTGTATTGTATACTCTTTTTTTTCTGTTTTGTTTGGTTTCTCAACGTATTGTGTTAATCCTCTTTTCTTAGTATTGGTTTCTTCTTTTCATTTTGGACTTGATCTCATAGTTTGAATATAACGAATATCATATATATATATATATATACATACACATGCATGGGAGGGTTTATCTATCCAATTGAAAGTTCTTAGCAAGTGGTGCATTTCAAAAACCTTCATAGTTCCACATCCAGTTTGAAAGAAGGTGCTTTTGCTACGTGAAAATCACCCAATTATGCAATTGTTTCCCCATAAACATCATCATTCATTCTTCCAGGGAAAAGGTTTTACTGCTTGCAAAGTTGCCTGTTACACCAACAGATTTAAAAACTTTAAACGTTGTATCATCATCTTATCCCTAGTCCATTAGAAGAAAAGAGGTTGAAAAAAAATTAAAAAAAGAAAACAAACAGTCAGTTCTCATTCAATTGTACTATCAAAAACCTTTATTCGGTATTTACTTCTTTTGACCTTGAGCGGCAACAGCGGCGGCACCGGCAGCGGCGGCCTCTGGATCCAAGTAGTAAGCTGGCTTGGTTGGCTTTAACTTCTCATCCAACTCATAGACCAATGGGATACCAGTTGGGATATTCAAGCCTGCGATATCTGCATCTGAGATACCGTCCAAGTGCTTGACCAAAGCTCTCAAGGAGTTACCATGGGCAGCGATCATAACTGTCTTACCGTCCAACAATTCCTTTGAGATGACGTCTTGCCAGTAAGGCAATAATCTGTCAATGACCAAAGCCAATGATTCAGTCTTTGGCAAGACTTCTGGGTCGACGTCGTTGTATCTTTCCTCGCCAAATTGCGAGAACTTCGAGTCGTTTTCGATTGGTGGAGGTGGAACATCAAAAGACCTTCTCCATGTTTGGAACTTTTCAGCACCATATTTTTCCAAAGTCTCGGCCTTGTCTTTACCTTGCAACGCACCGTAGTGTCTCTCGTTCAACCTCCATGACCTGACAACTGGAATGAACAATCTGTCGGCTCTGTCCAATGCGATGTTGGCCGTTTGGATCGCTCTGGATAACTTTGAGGTGAACAAGATTTCTGGCTTCAAGCCTGACTCTTTCAACAAGTCACCGGCCTTGGCTGCTTCCTTCTCACCAATTGCCGATAATCTAACATCAACCCACCCGGTGAACAAGTTCTTCTCGTTCCAGTCTGATTGACCGTGTCTAACTAAGATTAATTTAACCATTATAATATACTGTATTTGTTTGTTCGTGTGCTGTTTAAGACTCTCACTTTCTCTACCGCAAACAACTTGCAATATATTTACAGGAAATCAAAGACGTTTTTATACATTTTTCGCTGTGTCCGCAGACTTGGAACCTGTTGCTCCACCGATCATCAACTGATTACCAAAAAAATGCATTATGGTGGTGGGTCAGGTGACTCTTCACCAGCCAGAGGGAGCGCTGGCGTTGTAGCCAGGCCTGGCCAAACGCCTTCACTGACTGGTTGGAGAGCGTATCCAGAGGTATAGCTCGTAGCATACGCCCGTACTGTACTTTCAGCGTTGAAGATGCTCATAACGACGACCATATGAGTGTGGTGCTGACCAAATCCGAGCTCCCGGGACCAGTTTTTTTGTTTTTTTCACCTTTTTCACACACACGCCATCTGGACCTGACGAGCGAACAAATGAGGGAAAGCATCGATGCCATTTGTTTGTAGAACCTATCGGATCTGTGCCTTCCTCTCGAATGTGTGTTGTATAGCGTTCTCGTAGGGGCAGCACCACCCAGAGGAGCTGACTGAATGTGTGATTGAATGTGTGGTTCTGCAACAAAATGGCAGGTTCACCGCTTCTATTTCGGAAGTCATATCGTTTGAGCTTCTACGATGTGCCTCCTGCTCAGTGTCAATGATGAGACTCGCATACCCGATCACAACTGGCCAACACACGGTATATCCATCAGGACGCTTGGGCGAGGCTCCCTTTTGAATGTAAATAGTAGTGCGTCTTAATTCCAAAAAGCCGCAACAGGACGACAGAGGCTGTGTGTTCCCATAGCCAGATGTTTTGAATATTTTTTTCCTCTTGTTATGTTAATAAACAATAGTTGAGAGGTTGTTCCATAAACAGTAGCAGAATCAATCCGAAGCTTACGTATTTATTCTATTGCTAATCATCATGTCTGGTATGTATTTGCTTTATGGTCTAGGATCGAACATTTCGGGTGTTCCAATGCGTAAAGCCACCCTTGGTTAGTGGCACTTCAGCTCAGTACTAACACATCATCCAGGCTTCACCTTCAACTTGGGCAATGATCCAACAAAGAAACCAGAAACGTCCAACATGTTTTCCGGCGCTTCCTCTGGAAATATGTTTGGCTCAGCACCAGCGCCGTCATTTGGCAGCTCCAACACCGTCAACGCAAACTCCACATCTTCATCTGCTGCAACTGGGAATGTGTTTGGTGGTTTGAATGCTACTGCCACTCCAGGCGCTGCTGGCGGGATATTTGGAAATCTGGCTGCCGCACCTCCTGGCGGTGGTGGTGGCTTGTTTGGATCCTCGCAAACGGCAAAAACTGGGCTTTTCGCCAATCTGAATACCCCAGCTGCTTCTAATACAAATACCTCGAATACATCTGGTGGATCGATATTTGGCAAAACCACAGCTGCTGCTCCTACATCATCATTGTTTGGTAACGCTTCACAATCTACTGCTCCTACATCATCCTTGTTTGGTAATGCTTCACAATCTGCTGCACCTACATCATCATTGTTTGGTAAGGCTTCACAATCTGCTGCTCCTACATCTTCTTTGTTTGGTAACGCTTCACAATCTGCTGCTCCTACCACCACAAATCCTCCTTCATTTACTTTCAGTGGATTGTCAAATCAAAATGAAGAAAAGAAAGAAAACAGTACACCAGCATTCAATTTCGATGCGAAGAAAGATGATTCTACTGCAGCAAAGCCCGCTGGCTCATTGTTTGGTGCACCAGCAGCTTCAAAACCGGGACTGCCTTCCATAAATTTTGGTTCTTCTAAACCAGCAGAGGAAAAGAAAGACGCTGCTCCTTCTGGATTTAGCTTTGGTGCTAAGAAGGATGAAGCACCAAAGGCTGGTGGTTTTTCCCTTGGAGGTGCTAAACCAACAGAAGCAAAGAATGATGCTGCTCCTTCTGGATTTAGCTTTGGTGCTAAGAAGGATGAAGCACCAAAAGCTGGTGGCTTTTCCCTTGGAGGTGCTAAACCAACAGAGGAAAAAAAGGACGCTGCTCCTTCTGGATTTAGCTTTGGTGCTAAGAAGGATGAAGCACCAAAAGCTGGTGGCTTTTCCCTAGGAGGTGCTAAACCAACAGAGGCAAAGAATGATGCTGCTCCTTCTGGATTTAGCTTTGGCGCTAAGAAGGATGAAGCACCAAAGGCTGGTGGGTTTTCCCTAGGAGGTGCTAAACCAACAGAGGCAAAGAATGACGCTGCTCCTTCTGGATTTAGCTTTGGTGCTAAGAAGGATGAAGCACCAAAAGCTGGTGGTTTTTCCCTAGGAGGTGCTAAACCAACAGAGGAAAAAAAGGACGCTGCTGTCTCTGGATTCAACCTTGGTGCTAAGTCATCAGCTGATGATAAAAAAGATGAAAAGAAAACGGTATCTTTCTCCACAGCTACAAAATCAGAGGGGACATTCGATAAGACAACAACTGTACCAACTGTGGTTACAACATCAACGAAGACGGAAGACGTAAAACCCAAACAAATCAATATTAAAAACAAAACGTTAGAAGATTTGATTACGAGATGGACGAATCAGCTAACATCAGCAACAACTATGTTCGATGCTTATTCAAATAAAATCAATAACTGGGACCAAGTTTTGGTTTCATCTGGAGAACAAATCTCCCAATTATACACAGACACAATTTTAGCAGAACAGACACAGTCAAAAATTGATCAATCATTGACATATATTGAAAAACAGCAGGATGAGTTGGACTCTTTATTGGATAACTATTCTGCACAAGCTGAAACTCTATTATCAACGATAAATTCAGCTTCTCATTCGCAGTTGAAAACATCAAATATGAACATCATCAATAGCATCAATGGAAGCGTGTTATCAAACGATCAGATCAGAGAAAAATCATACCATTCAGCATTATTGTTGGATGAGAACTTGGACAAGTTGGGGGATAATTTATCATCATTGATCAATGAAATCAACGATGTTAGTAGTACTTTTAACAAGACATTGATCAAAGAAGATGAAAAGAGGGATGATCTTGAGGGAGAAGAGAACCCATTGGAAGATATTCTTGAGTTGTTGAATTCACATTTGGAAAGTTTAAAATGGATCGAGCAAAACGAAGACGTCTTGAAAGTAAAAATTGAGTCGTTGAAAAACGTTGGCTATAAATAAACTTAAGAGGTGGTGTACTTCGTGTTTCTTTCTTCTAAAGTTTTTAGATATCACTGAATAGTTTTTTTACGCTTTGTATTTGTATTTATGATTATTACCTAATTTATCGTTCAGTTGGTTTAAGTCTAATTCAAAATTTCTTTGATTAAGGGAATCACTTGCTTTCTGCTAGCCTTTATATTCAACTGCTGGAACTGCAAAAGATCACCACCGCCTTTAATAGCATCAGTCTCCACCAAATTTAAACCTTTGATCAAACCTTGAATTAAAACATTCTCAGTGCCAATATCACTGCAATTGAATAACAGTAGCTCTCTTTTGAACTCTTTGGATTCGTCCACGAAACTCGTCATCAAAATCAAATGATCTAAGTCATTCTCCTGTGACCACTCTTTTAACTGAGAATAAAATTTGGACTCATTGCTGTTTGCATTATTGACAAATATATAACTCAACGGTTTCGCAATTGAACTAACACCTACTGAATGTCCCTTTACTTTGAAATCTTTATAATCCTTTCTCAATAAGTCTTTGATTGAAAGGTTTTTGATGTCTAGCTTCGCCAGGTTGATCTGCTGATAGTATTCGCCAAACTGCAATGATGAACTTGCAAGTTCGGTTATAATCTTGACAGCTTTTCTGTCTTCATCTTCAACCCTTTGAGTCAAGTTTGAAGTATCGATGAGTATTGGAGATAGCATCATTTCGACTATCGGGTTGAAGATCTCGGTCAAAGAAGTTTCATCATTAGAAAATTTCTTAGAAAATAACTCAAACCAATAGTTTAGAATTAGGGATGAGCAACTGCCACATTTAGCTATTATCCTTGGAGATGCTTCCAAGGTTTGATGTTCATCATCATGATGATCAATTATTCCAACAACCTTGTAATCTTCTAGCATTGAGTTTTGAATTGAATTATGGTCCACCAATATCAATTGCTTGTGCAAAGATAATTTGGAATTGATCGTATCTAAGTCATCAACAAACAACAAATGATCTTCGATAAAATTAAATTTAGCCAACACAAATTCAACATCTTTTCTCAATTTCAAGTCCATTTTACGGATATTGATGAATGGCTTTATTGAAATATCATTTTCATAATAATGATAATGAAAATATGAGTATGATATTGACGAAACAATTGAATCAAGATCTGAGCTCTGATTTCCAGATACAAGAATGACTTTCAGACCCAATTTCAGTAGGGATGAAACCGAGAGTGAAGACTGCCATGCAGATAATTTATTCATTCTCTAGTGTCGAAATATTGGTAATGTAAATTTATGTGATCATGTTTCCCAAGTTTCAAAGATGTTTTTTTTTTATGTCAAAAGTATGAAAATTACTGAGTTTTGCACCCTCAATTATAATTTTGCAGCTGTTCATGGTTGGGGGAGTAGATGACTCTTGTCCCTGCTAATATCGAATGAAGAATGGTGAAAATTTTAGGTACTAGTTTTGGTCCTTCCACTTATCTATTTTGGTGTGTTTGGCGATAATGAGCCAAATCGGAGGGCCTGATGAGAAATAAATAAGCAACAAATCTATAAAAGCTAAAAACCGAAAAAACATGAGACCAGAGAATAAATATAAAGACAAATTGCAAACTGACCAAAGGGCCAACGGAACGTCTTGTGAAACTTTAAGAGTTTATCAAAAGAATAAAATAGATAAATAAATTGAAGAGAAATTCAAAATCAAATGAAGTTAGTAATTTGCCGCGATCCAAGGTTCTGGCTTCAACAAATTTCCATCAAACTTTTTCAATAGTGGTAGTAAATCCTTTTTATAGTCAATGTGATCCAGAGCATTGATATTGTAACCATCGATCTTAGGAAAGGTCAATAAGTTTCTAACAGATTTGTGATTTTGAGTAAATGCATAGTTTCTTTTGAACTCTGTATGAACGTCTTCGTTCATCTCAACACATTTCATTGCCACTTCGTGATCATTTGTGACACCTTTATTGGCTTTGGGGGTTCCGGATCTGTACTGCCAAATCGGGCATTCTTTATATGAGACCCAAATCATCAACTCTTCGAGATATTTGTTATGATCAAAGTACGTTAATTTCATCGACTTTGACCCATATTCTAAAATCAAATTTTTCATCCAGTTTGACGGAAGGTACGCCAATGTGTTCTCAAAATACACCGGAAGTAGTGGTCCCAACTCTGAGATTCTGTACGTGTGATAATTCTTGCAATGAATAACGTCTGTTAAATGCGACACGGGTGAGCTTGTTGCCCTTGAGTCCGTCGTCTGTTCTGATTCGATGAAGCTGGCGATGTCTTCATTGACTTTTTGTTTGAATGAGTTCAGTTTTGGCTCGTCTTCAATGTAGACTCCATCATCGTTGTTAAAGAATTCCTTGTAGTGGATCGCAGTAAATACTTTTCTAGCGTTTCCACTTCCCAATTTGTCAAGAAACTTAGTTATTCTTGGCAAATCATAATATTGACCACTTGTCAATTCTGACAAAGCGGTAACATCAATATAGATTCCAGTTTCAATATCAATTAGTCTTGCGTCAATTTTGTTTTCGGAATTTCTGTGTGAGTCCCTTTCAAAATAAATTGGGTCAATATCCATCATATAACTACGATAACCTAATTCTGCCTTGTTATCAATCTGAAATTCGTCGTTAAAATAATCATCTTCTTTGGTGAAATCGTAGATTAATGTGTTGTTCAAAACCTTCAGAATCTTGTGTAACGATTGAATTGGCATTTGTAAATCAAGGTCAAAATCATACGGATTCGTCAATCCATTCCAGTACCATCCGATCAAAGGACCATGGTTCAACCAAGATGGGAAATCAAACTGCTGCCCCATTCTAAACCACACTCTTGCAAGTCGGTGTAATACAGCATGGTGTAGTGGTTTATTATTCATGATCGTGAATTCGCTGAAAAATCTCCAATCATAGTGGGTAGTTGCTTTTCTGTCCACTCTTGGAATTCCATAGTACCAAGGTAATGGTTCGTTTGGATCCAATATCTTTACCCCCCATTCATGTAAATGCACCAATTGAGCTGTATCATGATGTGGTTTGGCCAGCTTGATCTGTTCATCCAATTTAGTGACCTCCTCTGGTACATACCATCTGAACAAATCTGGGGACACTTTCAAAGGCAGTTGAACAGGTTCCATATCGATTCCGTGCCCCAAAATCATCGGTCTATTAGGCTTGTAAACAAACTCAGCCTGTTCCTCTTCCAAAGTGAGGCTCATGGTTGATTGTAAATAATTTGTCAACTTCGACCACTCCCGGAAAAGAGATATACCATTCATCAAAATGTCTTCTCTTGAATAAGCTGGATATTTTGATTGTATGTCATCAATATAATTCTGCGATAAACTCTCATAAAAAGTCTTTAGCGGAACTTTTGAATTTCTAATATCATTTTCACCGTTCGAAACGTACTCCAAGGGAACAAGTAGCGATCTTTGCTTTGAACCTAATCCACCCATGAACAACACATTGTCAGGAATTTCTGCGACATCTGATAAAAGATAAAGCATTCCGTGGATCCGCCTCCAGTCTAGTCCAACTTTGCTTCTCACGCCTGCGTCAACCTTACTATTCACTCTTATTGGAAGATTGTAATCATTTCTGAAGTTTGGATTGTCGTAGTTGTAGTTTGTACAATATTGTTCATCTTTATTCTCCATGAAAGATTTATCATAAAAAGATGGGGGGATTCTCATGAATTCATCACACTTGATACTTTCCGCTATCCTTTCATAAAATCTTGATTTTTTTATACGAGTCGTCAGATCGACCAGTAATTCCCAGTTGAACGGAAGTTTGAAATCTTCTCGAATGAAAGGCAAATTATCATCATTCAAATGCTTGTTGATAGAATGTATCCAAAGCGCGGGCAATAACCTTTTGTCAAATTTTCCCAACTTTTCGTGAAGCGAAGATCGACTTTCATCGTTGTCTGTTGCGGATCTTATTATACCGTCATAAAGCGATGCTGGGGCAAGGTATGATGATAGCCTCTCTATTCTCCTATTATTGTTGTTTGCAATAAACTGCACCAATTCTGGCTCGTCATCATCGAAGATAATTTCCACAGCTGAAAACTCATTGTTGAGCAACGACAAGACCTTGTCCTTCACCGACGACGAAACATAAGTGGTTAACGTGGTATATTCGCCAAAATATGGATCATCCACTCCTCCATTTCTTGTTTTAATGATCTTCAAGCATGAGTAATCAAGAATCACGACCAATGTAATCAGTATCAAAGATTTGAAAACTTTGTTTCTTAGTAGCATGGAGCCAAATCGTGTCATAATCTTTTGAATCATATATATATATGGAACAAAACCGACTATGACAGACTTTATATAAAGGGTAAAAATATGAAGAACTCATGCCTTTTACGCTTAGACTCAAGAAAATCAACATGAACTTGTATTTTAAGCCTTGGTTGGTTCATAGGTTTTGCAATGAAAAATACGCAAGGGGCAGTAGCAAATCTTAGGATATACGGTCGTTACGGTCGGATATGTGAACACCGACAACTTCAAGTCGATGACTTATATTTAATTTATGATTGGTAAAACCAATAAACCAATTGTAAGTCTAAATTGGCATCAGTGTTTTGACATATATAGGTTTTTCATCCACATCGGACCCGTTGTCTTCATCGTCGGATACCACTTCGCTGTCATTTGCGGACTCTATTATAATCAACGGATTACCATTCAGCCTTTTCAATAAGATTTCGGGAACTTGATGTTTATATATCATTTTCGAGCCATCCCCCTTTTTCAACACATGAACTTCGCCTTCTTCCTCTGAAGTGGTATTTTTGCTATCCAGATTGTCTAAGGCGTAAGGTTTTATGACACCTCCAAATTTTTGAAATAGCAAATTTGCCAAATCTTCCGTATTATGAAACGTTCTGTTATCAACCGGTGGTTCTTCGGTTTGTTCATAGTTCCATCCAGGGGGTGGTGAGGGTGGTGGTGATAACATAAACCTTCTTCCTTCATCCGGGAGTTTTAAAAACTGGTCGTTTGAATAGTAATTATCTTTGAAAGAATACGACACACAAAACTTTGCATCTTCTAGCATTCCAAAAACTTTGATAGCCGAGGAGATTTTCTCAAAAATGATGAGAAGCCTTCCAAACGAAGGCAACTTGATGAATTTGATTGTTTCAGATACGGGAGTGTTGGGCCTGATTTGCTCCGCTAAAAGTTGGATTAACTTGTCGTCCTCATCCTCTAGTTCTTCTTTTGAAAAATCAGTCAAAATGAGAGTGTTTGTGGGCCTTATGGACATTATTCACTTGTTTAAACTTCAACTCCTGATGTCCCCAGTGGTGTTTCCAATGGATGGTCTTACCTATTGCTTTCAATCTTTCCGATGATTTTGTATTTAATTTTATGTCTGCGCCACCGAATAGTCGGTAGGTCGGTTGAAAGTCGGCCTGCATTTTCAGTCGTTTCATCGTCGTTTCACTGTTTCACGTACGAAACTTTACAAGAATTATTGATTTTATCTAAAGATCAGGTTTAAAAACTAATGACAAACACTATACATGGAAACATAACTTAACAACAAGAAAAAACACTTGAAACAAAAACTAATGACACATTTTTCAGTTCTTGCGAACAGTTTTAGCTACTTTAGCCTTCTTGGCCTTTGGTTCTGCAGTCTTTTTAGGTTCTTCTTCAACAGATCTCTTTTTACTAGCAGCAACGTTAGCTTTCTTGATCTTTTTGCTCAAGATCTTCTTAATGGCCTCTGGTTCAGCGGCCAATTCTAACAAACCTTTTTCGAAGTCAGTTAATCTAACACCACTTGGAATAACAACGTTATCCACGATTGTAGTTGTTTCTTCAACTGTATCCTGCTTTGGAGCTGATTCGTCCAAGATATCTTCATCTGAGTAAAGCTTATCTGAGTAGTATAATGGTAATGATGGCGAATCTAATGTTTTCAAATTGATTGCTCTGATGGAGTTATTCTCAGCCAACAATGTTGGGAACTTGACAAGGATGTCTTGAATGTTCTGAATGATTTGTTCATTTGTCAATGATTGGTTACCAGCTCTTATAGAAACGTTGACACCCATTGGAGGGATAAATGTGACCGAATTGACAATTCTGCTGATTGAATTCGTTAAAGTTTTAACGGAAATTTTATCAGTTGAGAATTTGTTGTTGGATGGCTTGATTTTGATTGGAATTGGGAACTTAGTCGATGATTCGTAGAATCCTTTGCCTAATAACTTTGGTAATGTTGGAATCAAGTTATCGTCTGATAAGAATAAATCGTAATCATCCAATAATCTTCTTCTATTTTCAAATGGTTTATATTCACCCTTCAACTCCTTAGCGGAGATAATCTTGGCCAAATGTGGAATATTAGCTTCTTCGATGGTTTCCAAAACTTTGGGGTCAATAACGTTATCCTTGACTATCAAACAGACTTTCAACTCTTGTGGGAAAATCTTATTCGAGACCAAAATTGATTTTGGTTTACCTAAAGGCTTGTCAGCGCAAAACTTGTTTGTGGTGATTTGCACAAAGTAATCACGATCATCTTCATCGTCAAACAAACCAGATGCCTTATCGTCTTTCTTTTCCTTGGTTTCGAGGAACTTCTTTAAAGCACTCAAAGCTTTTTCGATCTGCTCTGAAGTTGCAAAAGATGACTCTGCAGCTTTTACCTCAACTGGGGCAGAAGCAGCTTGCTTCTTAGAACCCTTCTTTGGTGTATCCTCAATGGAAGTATCTATTTCCATGTCTGGGGTAGCATCAAATGTAGCATTGCTGATGGTCTTACCCTTTGGCTTGGCTGATGATGGCTTCTTCTTTTGTGTCTTCTTGACAGGAGTAGAGACTCTACTTGGAGGGTTCGATTGTTTCTTAGCAGCCATGGTAAAGTATTGTTTATACAACAAATTTAATAAGCTTTTTAAAGAGTTATATACTTATCAAAGACAATCTTTAAACACACATACAATGATTTATGTATAAAAAAATTGATATAAAAAAAAAATTTCACTTTAATTTTTTTTTTTTTCAAAATTTAATTTTTCAAAAGATTATATAATCGGCTAGATAGTCGTGTTTGTAATGTCAATAAGTAGAGTATGAGTACAAACAATTTTTAAAGAAACATATAAGATTATAATCAGCTTTGTTGTTGAAGCACACAGTATAAAGTAGATCAATATAGGATAAGATGGGTAAAAGAAAGTCGAGTAAGAAAGTTGTGAAGAAGGTCAAGGAAGTTGTAAGTATTTTGTGGAGATAAGGAGGCATCGATGGGAGCCCAGAACTAACATTTTTTCTTTTCATCCATCTATCACCTCGATACAGTTAGAGACACAATTCAGTTGCTTATTTTGCAATCATGAAAAGTCGGTCATCTGTACTCTAGATAAGAAGAATAATATTGGCTCATTGCATTGCAAGACCTGCGGACAGAACTTTCAGAGCCCAATAAATCAATTGTCGCAACCCGTTGACATATATAGTGATTGGGTTGATGCATGTGAAGCAGTTGCCGAAGAGATGGAGCAAAACGGTGATGTCGGTGAGAGCAATTTTGAAGAGAAAGATGGGTATGATGATGAGGATGACGATGAATATTCGAGCTAGAGCTGAGTAGGGCGAATTAAGCATTTGTACAAAATACATGTTAAAATGAAGGTTTCAGATTTAAATGATTTCGTACAGGAGGCGACAACACAAGCTTTAAAAGTAAAAAGATCAAAAAGAAAACAAAAAAGAAGAAACGATTATCACAAAAATAAATACGAAAATCAAAAGTCATCTAGTGATAACTTGTTTGCCTCTTTAACTTTGAACCATTCTTTAATCCAGGATTCCATGTCTCGAATGCTTTCCATGTTGTGCAAATTCACAGTGGGAATCACCTTCCGAAACTTCAATATGATGATGAAAAAACTCAACTCCCTGAAGCTGGAATGCTCACTATATGGAACGCGATAAATCTGTACGATCTTGTCGTTTCTGAATTGCAACTCAATACTTTCGAGGTTGAATTTCTCATTGACCGTAATATCCCTCAACAAATTTGCCAAAATTGCCTCTTTACTCAAATCTTTCAACCACATAGTTGAGTTGTTATTATTGCTTCGAAATGACCAACCAGTTGGACATATGCCAATTATGTTGTTGAATTTATTCCGATACGGCACGAAATAATTCTCCAACTGTTCATCATTCAAGTACCTCATAGGAATCAAGTGAACATTTGTTTCGAATGGATCCCCTGTTACCATATTATTCAATTCATCCCATTCGAAAGTTGATAGAATCTCACGCTTTCCCAAGTTGGCATATAGTTTAACGTTCAAACGACGGGCAATTTCAAGAGCAATTCTTTCTTTTCCAATAGTGTAAGTTCCCACACAGATTAAAAACTTTGTTCTGGTATGATTTTTTTTGTAAGAGGGATCAAAGAAATTGGTGATTCTCTGTTGGATTTTCTTTTCATTGTAGTCCCCATTGTTTAACTTGACACAAAACTGAGAGACGGTGTCGATAACGTGTTCCTGTTTGGGAAAAGAGTATGTTGGGTTAAGGTATGTCGTGTCTAAATAGCATTTATCGATATCAACATTCATCAACATTTTATGCGTGATCATTGACTTGTTGATTCTAAAATCTCCACAATGAAGTATTTTATACCCATTTTTGATATTCTCGTAAAGAATTATAGCACTTCCAGGACAGTGGTTAGCCGTTATGAACGTCACTTGAATATTAGTTTCAGGAACAGTAATCGGATCTTCAAATTCGACCGCTGTAATGATTGTGGGATCAACTTTGAATTTCATGATTAACAACTTTGCAGTAATTTTCGAGCAATAAATTTGGCCATTTGCCCAGCTCTTTGTGATCCCCATATAATGATCTGCATGAAAATGTGTTAAAAAATAGTTTTTAGCAGTTTCATGTTCTTTGTAGCAAAATGCATCGACTGCAAACTTAATCATCTCGTTTTCCCCCTTCCCGCCATTGGGAAAATCCAAAATTTTTACTTCCGGTATTGGTCTCTTCTCTTTCTTTGGTTTTTTAGTATCTGGATCCTTCGATGCCTTGTCCTTCTTCAAATCTACAAGGCTTGATTTCCTCTTTTTTGTCAGAGAGATGGGGATTGACTTTTTCGAAGACTTGTAAACATACCCAATCGATGTAGTAACTTGGAAATTTGATTCATTGATAGACTCTAGATTAAAGCAGTCATCAACGTGTACATTTCTGTTATCCAAAGTAAGCGAAGTGATATCCTTTGAACACAAAGGACATGTGATGGTATGCTTGCCCTCGATGTGTGCTCCTGGAATATCAACGTCACTACAACCCTGTAGCAAAACTTCTTCATCTCCAATTGCTATATCCGAGTTTGAAATGAAATCTGAACCACCATCTTCAGTTCTAATAAGTTTGTTGGGTATAAAACCATTTTGAGCTGGTATGGTATGAAGGAACTCGTTCCCTTCGAAGCATGAAGATGGAGAACCAACTTTTTCAATCCGAAGGTTGTTTGCCGCACTTTCATCGCTCTGTAACAATAACTTGTTCGCAGATCCACTATTTATTCTCTGTTGTGATAATAGCATTTCATCTTCTAGATCTACATTGTTCGCTTCAATGGTCGTTTGATTAGGTGCATACTCAAGCTCAGTTATCTCCTGAATGTCTTCATCGTCAGCTTCTTCATCTATCGGTAGGGCTGCAACGGTTACCTCTTCGACCATTTCCTCATTTGTAAGATCTATAAAGCTTGGTTTTTCATCTGGACCTTTGAACAATTTCTTATGGAACGAAAATATGCTTGACTGTTTTGATTTGAGAGGCGTGGTTGATAACTTTGTCTTAGTACCAGGTCTTTTAGCCATAATAGAATCAATATTATTCTTAGACCAATATGATTATCTATATATTATATGAGCCCTGATATGGCATTTTCTCAACAACACTGACACTATAGTTTTGATTGCTGATACTGCTTCTCTCTTTGTTGCTTTTCTATGCTGTTTGTACTTTTTGCGCTTTAAGCGCAATTCTTCAAATCAAACTACAAATAAATACCAAAGGATTCTAATAAGCAGCGTTTGTTCCACTCTTTATTCGACACAATAAGAATGGGACTACTTTCAATCATCAAGAAGCAAAAGCTTAAAGATAGGGAGCTACGTGTATTGATGTTGGGTTTGGACAATAGTGGTAAAACAACAATTGTAAAGTCACTTTTGCACCAAGATGTGAAGGATGTATCACCCACCATGGGGTTCAATATTGACACTTTGGAATACAAATCTTTCACTTTGAATATATGGGATGTTGGAGGGCAATCAACATTGAGACCGTTCTGGTTTAACTATTTTGAAAAGACAGATTCCTTGATATGGGTAATTGATGCATTGTCATTGGAAAGATTGAATGAGAATTTTGTTGAGTTCAAAAACATTTTGGTTGAAGACAGGCTAGTCGGATCAAACTTTTTGATACTTTTGAACAAAATCGACTTGGTTGATGATGAGGGCGATGAAACAATAAAAGAGTTGACTGCACAGGTGATAAAGACTCTTGAGTTGGACTCTATAAAGAACCACAATTGGAAAGTCTTGCCCGTAAGCGCATACACTGGAGAGAACTTGGATAAAGGTTTGGATTGGATAATAGAAGAAATTAAAGAAAGATTGTACATTATATAGCAACACTTTCCAATCTGGCGACTACACTGGGCAAGCCAGTGATGGCTGTTTGTTGATTGATGATGTATGGGTCTGATGCTGGTGTATGGGTCATCTCAACCCCCAAATGAACTTTTTTTTTTTTTATTTCCAGGTAAAAAAAATTTTGTTCCATTGAAACTAGAAGAAAAGACTTGAATTTTACTAAGAAGATTTAACCTCCTTGTTATTGAAACTAATAGTATAGATTAAAATTGAACTGAAAAATGTCAGCTTTCAATAACAAAGAAAATCTTCTTTGGAAACTTGATCTGTTGGAAGCCAAGTTCTTAAGATCGCCAGCAAGACTATCGCACACCAAAGTTTTGATCAAAGCAAAAAAGCAAAAATATCATGATTTGACATTACCAAGGGATCAAGCGCTTTTGAGAATTGAAGAGTTGAAAAAAGAAATATGTGCAAGAAAGATCCATGCGTCAGTAACCAAACTAAGACGTGGTGTCACGAAATGGATCAAAGCTACAGAAGCCAAAGTTGATGAAAGTGATAAGAAAGTGAAAATTTTGAAAGATTTGAACCCTGATTTGGTGATACATTCGAAGATAGTCAAGATCGTTCAAAAAGTTTTCAAAATTCATAATAAAGCTACTGTGGAGCAATTGCCAGCATTCTTACCGGATTGGTGTATCAGTGCTTTGACTGACTTGGGGAACAAGAATAGTCCTAAGTTTCAGTATAAGACCAATTCGAGTGAGTTAAATAATCTTATCTCATCCATATTCAATGATAAGGAGATAAAATCCTTGATCAATTCAATAGACTTGAGTTTGCAAATAATATTGGGGCCTGTTACGAGGGGCAAAGCTGACGAGGATGTTGGAGATATTGAAGCAATGGAAGAGGAAGACGATGATGATGATGATGATGATGATGATGATGATGATGATGACAGTGAAAAGAAGGAACATGATAGTAGTGATAATCCTGACTCGGATGAAGAGGTTGAATCAAACTCCGTAGGAAAGCTCAATCTAGACGCATTTAGTGAGCTATTGGCTGCATCATCCGATGAAGAAGAAGGATATGAATTCAAAATAGACCCAAATGTCAACTATAATGAGATCACAGATGAGGAGCCAAGTGAAGAAGAAGATGATGATGTTGAAGATGAAGAGGAAGAAGGAGGTGAAGAAGATTATACTCAAGACGTCGATTCCGGTTCCGATTCTGAAGTCGCCGAAGATGTTGAGCAGTTCTACGAATTAAGAAAACAAGAAAAAAGGAAGTTGGAGCATGACGACTTTTTCGATTTTGAAGCTTCAGAAAAGAAGCTGAAGAAGGAAAAAAAAGAAAAGAATGAGCTGAAAGAAAAGAGGGTAAAGGCCAACTTACCAGAGCTAGCTTCAGGCTATTTTTCAGGAGGTGAATCTGGTTCAGATGTTGATAATGATGAAGTTGTCAAAAAGGTAACCACGCAACGTAAGAACAGAAGAGGTCAAAGGGCAAGACAAAAGATTTGGGAACAGAAGTATGGTTCCAAGGCTGAGCATGTTGTGAAGGAAAAACAAAGATATCAATCTGAAAGAGAGCAGAAACAAAAGGAGTATGAGGAAAGATGCCGTAGAAGGGAAGAAAAAGAGAAACTGTTGATTGAAAAAGGTGGCTCAGGCTCAAACCAAACACCAGTTTCAGGTCAAAGAATGCCTAAATCCTCAAGGTTTGATAACAAGTTAAAGGAGGAGAAAAATGAAGACAGACCTCTTCATCCTTCATGGGAAGCCAAGCTCAAAGCTCAACAGCTGAGCAAGGTTAAGTTTTCTGGTAAAAAGATCACATTTGATTAGTTATCGTTCTTGAAATACATCCTTTTTGATTCGTTAGCTTCAAATACTTTGCCATTTCTTCTTATTCAATTGAAATCGAATAATTACAGTTGAAGTTCCGGTAGTTTGAAGTTCCGGGACTTCTCGTACAATTCGACCACATTTACATTTTCTCTTGTTTATAAAAAAAAATTAATGCTTTATATTCTAAATATGATTTTCTTCAATAAACGTAAATCATTTCAAATAGATATATATAATGAGCCTTTTGTTGAAAGTTCTACCAAAAGTATGTTTAAAAGTTTACTTTGATGTTTGGAATCAGCTTACTAACGATAGTTTTTACAGAAATTTCTTGGATTCTTGCCATTGTACATTGGTGTTGAGCTCCTTTTGGCATATTCCATCTTAAATAAAATTAGTGGTGTTTATGGAATCCTTTCTATTTTCACAGGACATCCGATTGACTGGCTGCAATTGGTATACTATGTTTCGTCGATTGCCATACTTCCATTTTACATCATTGGTTTGAAGTTGTTGTATACTAGTTTGGCACCTTCACCGTCAACAAGTATTGGCGCTGTCAAGTTGAGTAACAAGACTGTCAATAGGATTGCGTTTGTTGCTGTTTTGTACTCATTTGACACTTTCACCACTATTTTGTCAACAACATACTTTACCTGGTTTTGGTTTAGTGGTGCAGCTGAAGCAGAGGACCTGAACTTAAGCGCCGTAAAAGGTTCATCACCAGATTCCAGTGCCTTGAAACTCAGAGATTTAGCTGCTGCTGCTGCTTCTACTGTAGCTGAAAGCGCTATCAGCAATTCCTCTGAATCTGCTTCCGCAACTTATGAATTGTTTGTTATTGTTGCCACTATATTCATAGTTGGTGTTTCCAGGTTGTATTTTACACTCGTTATTCTTGCATTCGCTAGAGATGTTATTAAAGCTTCAAAGTATAACTCTGAAGGTGACAGTGATAATGAGGGCTATGAGTACAAGGCCAGACTTCTTTTAGAGAAACACCTTGGTATATAGAGTTATTTTTTTTTTGTGAATATTATAATTATTGAGCTAGGCTAAGTGAGATCAGAGTTAGCTGCATGAACGAAAATGAAAGGATAACGGTTTGTTTTTGACCCTTAGATTGCAAGTTTCTTGCTGAATTAGTAGCCCCAATACGGCCTCCAAAAAGAACCTTCTGAATATTCATTTCTCAGCTGGATCTGATTCATATGTGATTAAACAAGATCACAAAATAATACTGTGAAATAAAAAAAAAAAAAAGCTCCGCGACGGGGAATTGAACCCCGGTCCCCCGCGCGACAAGCGGGGATTCTAGCCACTAAACTATCACGGATTGTGCTTATGGAAGATAATATTCATCAAATAATATCTCGTGAGCAAGAGAAGTCAAAAAAAAAAAAAAATGGTTAACATTTTTAGCACAATTCTCAGCAAGTCATTCCCGTCACACATTTTCCGCTATACATAAACCCAATAACAACGGAGTATAAAGTAAGGTTTTTTTCTGATATCAAGGGAGCACGAGATTGAAGATTGATATTAGGGATCTATAGCTCGCTGTCCACAGCTTGTATAAATTTAAACTGATTGGGGATACTTTATTTGTTTTACTATAATAAGTAGAAACTTTATTCAGCTTTTCTGCGGACTCTATACTTTATCCAACAGAGACAACATGCATAGAACATATAGACTATTTCATATCAATATATATCAGATCTCTGTTCATAGCACGGGTTTTTTTCCTTTTTATCAAGGAAAATATTTGGAATTGATTGTGAACACAACAAAAGGAAAATATCAAAGAAATTATATTTTTTGATTTACATCTTCGAGAATTTGCAGTGTGTTTTTTGAATTGCTTGAGTAGTAGGGCTTACCTTCTCCGCCGAATATTTTTCGCAAGGCGTCTCACCATTTAGGTTTGCAAAGAGTTTCTAAAGTTCACTTCATCTCATACAAAAGATTATTTTTTTCTATAGTTTCACTACATCACCCTCAATAGGGTTTTATATGAGCCCTTTTTTGGCAAAAGAAAAGAAAAACTTCTACCGATAATTGATCCTGTTCAAAAATTGTGAAGAGTGAGTAGTGTGTTGGAACAGTTGAACTCATCACTGAAAGCATCCCTCCAATAAGGCAGGTATTTCTTCATCGTGTGCGGGTTGAGGTCTAGAAAGGTGGTTTGAAAAAAGAGTTTAAAGAATTTGTAAATCATGAAATGTACCCCATCAACTAAAAGTTCGATTTCAGAATTTGTAATTTCCTCTCCTGATGTAAATTTAAAAATGTTACTTCGCTCTCGCCATACTTAAAACTGGTTGCAGACATTACTGTTCCATCCTGGAGGTTCATATTCGGGCTGATTGTCTTGTTCGTTTTTGAAATTGGTAGTATCAATTTCGCATGAGTTGAGTTGTACCCACCAACACCCATTGTGAAATAAACTTAGCATGTTTCGATAATATAGTGCACATTTCAAGCGAAAAGGGGTTAACCTTCACCGAAAAGTTTTTTCAAAGCAAAACAACTCATCTTTGCTCAAAGCTGCACCAAACGAGAACTGTTTCTCCTGATTACCATTTGTATAAGGCGGTTTGTAAGACTTTTGATTGAAGTAATACTCAGTAGCAGAGTCCCCAGATGAAATGAAATAATGCTAAGGTCAGTATAACTAATTAAAAGTAAGGTCCCGCATTGCCATCCCCAATTATAAACATTAGTATGGAAATACTTATTACCTCCTACATTGCTTGTTATTTGGCAGTCTTGTTTCCGTTCTATCGTTACTATTTGCAGAAGAAGCATATGAAAGTAGCCATATCCTACTCATTACAAGCTTTTCAGGAATATGACTGCAGTAATCAAAACCATTTCAGTCTTAGTTTTGAACGCATCAATTTTCATTGCCTTACAGATCATCGGTGCCCATTTGTTGAAAAACAACTAATCACTCGGTTCTTTCAGGCCTCGAGAGAAATAAGATTGAATTTCTCAGTTGCTCGAAGCAGATACCGAAATGCAAAATTAGAATTTGCAAATGGTAGAAGGCTTTTTGCAGTTAAAGGTGGTTTTCCGAATCAAACAACATTCGATATCTGGAGTGAAGAGATAGCTGAATCAAAAACTAAGGTTGCTATAGGTATTCCAGAAAAGACTGATGAATACGAAAATGATTATCTAAAATTTATCAATGAGGTCATCTTAGAATTGACAGATGTAACATCGATTTCAGTAAAAAGAGGTATTATCGCAAAAGAAATCATGGGTCTAAAACCATTAGCGACTGTTTTTGGGAATATGCTTCAGCCACCACCTGAAATGTATCATAACATTAAGAGGCCATTACACTTACCAACTCATAAAGCGTTGGAGATTGAAAGTGATATGCATAAAATAGAGACGCTTTTCAATAAATCTATTCCCTCGAATACAAATTGGGGATCTTTAGCTCAGCTTTTGCATGGTCAAGTTGATCAAGTTGCTGGATAAGGCTTACCTTACCAGCTCCAGATTATCATCAACCCAGTGGTTCCACTCTGAAACCATGATAGACCAGCACACACACAAAGACTGAGAACGTAAATAATAATATTTCGCTACAGTCCTAAAGGAAAAGAAAGAGCAAAAGGAGAAAAAGTGTCCTAACTGGAGATGATCATCATGAGAATAACGCCTAGCCTTATGCTCCAGGATTATATCTTGGAACTAACTGACAGGATTGTTTAAGCTTATTCACTACATAAATAAGCGATCAAAATCGGGAGCAATGCTCCAGTTGCTCTCTTTCAAAAACGAATTGAAAGTCAAGAATCGATTGCGGTACTCACCCGCCCCACCTACAAATCATATCCTAAAATGATCTTTCACCCATATCAAAGGTTTTCGCACCACAGAAACCAATCTAGACCTCCAACAACAAAACAACAAATCCTATAACTTGAGCCAATCAGCCATTTATTCCAAAGGTTTCCTTCCATTTTTCTTTCCTTCCCTTTCCTCCAAAACCCAAAGAAAAAAAGAAAGAAAACTTGTAAACTTTTTGCACTACCTGTTTTGAGTGTCTTCCAATCGTATTAGTAATCTTTTTGGTATATATAGCACAATTGCCACCCAGGCAGCATTGGCATCACCAATTTTTCAGTACAGTAGAGTGGAACTTTTATTCATATTTCGGTACCAATTGTTTGATTTCTCACCCACCAACGTAAAGATGGCTACAATTTCACAGGGGAAAAGACAGATGTCGGAGGTTCTCACTTCTGATTCAAAGCGTCAAGAGATAGACCTGACCAAGCCAGGCCGCAAGCCTATAGAGTCTGAGCCAAAGAATAAAAGAACAGCCCAGAACAGGGCGGCACAGCGGGCTTTCAGAGAGAGGAAGGAAAGGAGAATGAAGGAGTTGGAGGAGAAGGTGGAAGAGCTTGAGACGGAGAAGCACGAGTTGCACACAGAGTCTGAGTTTCTCAGAATCCAGGTGAACACATTGCTTGAGGAGTTGAAGAAGACCAGAGGAGGGAACACAGATTTTCAAGAGATGTTGCCAAAAAAGTCGAGCGTCACATCTTCATCACTGTCATCGCTCCCCACAGGCAAATCTGACGAATCTTCGGACGAATCCACGCCTGCTTCGTCAACAGGTAGTTCAAAACAACAATTCAAATTTGAGTTTCCATGGGATAACAAGAATGACAGTAAAGGAACACCTACTCAACCGGCTAGAAACTCCAATCTCGTGGATCTAAGCGAATCGAATACCCCAAAGGCCTCAAGCGTTCCTGGCTTATGCTCGTCAAATGGTGATACCTCATCTGTAAGTTCATCTATATCGACTCGTGACTCCCCTAATGTTAAGTTCGATGACAGTATCAAGAACTCGCCAAAGTCAGACTTGCCGATGTTCAGCAACAATTTAAGAAGATCATCAATCTTGAACGATCAAGTCAACGATTCAACAGACGAGCCATTTGACGAAAAAGTTTCGGAATTTTGTCTGAAATTATCTGAGGCATGTGGAAGTAAAGCTTGTCCAATTCCAAAATTCCCATCGGCTAACACAGTCATCAATAATGGTTCGTCTGTCATATCAGGAAGTACTTTTGGTAATACCAATTCATCAATAGGTGCTGCTACACCTTCAGAGCTCTTTTCTCATCAATATGAGTCCCCTTCAAATGCGATATACGAAAGTTCTAACCAATCGAGACAAGACAATACTGATCCTTTAGCTTTTTTGAACGAATCCCCATTTGACCCATCGTTGGTGTTTGATGTAAATGACTACGACCACTTCAATGATGCTATTGCAACGACCGATCTAAGTTCCAACATTGATGGATTAGTTACTGAAGAATCATTATATGATCCATTAGGAATGTTTGGCAGTGATTTAGCTTATACAAAAGATGTAAGGAAGCTTGGAAATATGGAGTCATTGCCACTGGTTATCGAACAACGTTCAATACAGCTGCACTATCAAACTGTTCCAGACGGTATGTTGGCCCTCGAGCAATCGATAAAAGAAGTGGAGGAGTCCAAGGAATCTTTGGATCTTGATGATGCTGATGAAGTAGTTCCTTCAAACGATGGTAACTTAATGAAATGTTCAGAAATATGGGAAAGAATCACGCTGCATCCCCGCTATACTAATATCGATATCGAAGGATTATGTTCAGAGTTAAAACAAAAGCTGAAATGTTCAGAAAAGGGAGCTGTTGTTGATTCTAAGGACGTTCAAAATTTGTTGTCTGATTATTCAGGAAATAAGAAGAATGCTAATGATTGGTTTTTGTAAATTGCATTTTTTTTTGGCTCGTTGTTTTTCACAGGTGGGTTTTACATGGATATTGTCTCTTGCAATTTGTAGATTTTATGTTTGGGGTTTTATCAGGCTTTCTTCTTTATATATATTCAATTCTTTCGTAATTATGAGTATAACCTGCGTGATGTATACTTGATGTACGATCCGTTTCAGGTTTCCTGAACAACCGTAGTTCATCAATCAAATTCATTACACTAAGAAGAATAAATGTATTGAGTTGCTAATTCCGATCATTTTGCTAATTGACAGTTGCAAAAGGTGCTTGTAGGCAGCATTTATATATAAGCGAAGTCAAATTTACATATACCAGTTCAAAAATCTTGAAGAGAAAACAATACCAGCTTGTTCGAACACAAAATTCTGCTGAAAGTGAATGTAACTATGCGTTTATTGATTGATAATCCTCTTCATGAAGTTCAGCTTTCTATATTTTATCAATAGGAAGACGACAACTATGGTGATAAAACTGTTACTTATCCAAAATGAGATATATTTCAAGACCAATATTAACTTTGAGTATTTGCCAGGTTTGTCTGACTTTTTCTTAAAGTGCTCCTGTCTCAATATTGTGACTTCCTTAATTAACTTGTTTAGCGTTAAATTGATATCATTCTGCCACTTGTTGAATTCAGCGGTATTGCTATTATTTGTACTCCCAATCTGTTGGTAATTCGGTAATGTATGATTAGAGAAGTTCAGAAGTGAGCCACCTCCATATACAGAACCACTTAACAACAAATGGTGATTTGATTGGCTCAGCCTGTTTATTGATGCAGTTCTTTGATAATTATTGAACATTTGTTGCTGTTGCTGTAAGTTGTTATAATATGCTTCTGTTCCTGTAATGCTATCTGTTCTCTGTTGATGTAGTTGGTGCTGGTATAGTTGATTTGGAGAGTTGAAACTTGAACTGTGATCGTTCAAATCAGAAGGACTGTTCGCCACAATGTTTTCATCAGACTCATCAATTTTCAAATCACGAACCTGATCCCACAAATATTCTAATTCGCTCAACAACTCTCTAGATTCATGTGTACCACTAGCATATGTATTCATCGTCTTGATTAAATATGAAATGTACTGCTTTTTGGCCTCTGTTTTGGATAAACCTTCTTCTGATTTCCACGAGTCCCACTTTCTTCTTGCCGCTTCATCCTCTGGAGTACTTCCTACTGGTCTCATAAGTAACGAAGTGATATTACCCTCCGTTGCTTGCTTATAAAGACCATATAGTTTGATGCGATTCTCTAAAGGCGGACGTGGCAACGATCCATACCCTGAACGTGTCGATAACGTTCTTATTGTTGTGATTGCTTTGACAAATACCCGATCAATTGAATCTGACATACTAAAGCGTTTACCTATGACCAATGTTCAATAATGTGGTATATTCAGAGGCTAGATAACTGATTTGGTTCATACAACTTTTGATACTCAAATTTAACTTATCTTTTGTTTACATAATTTTCCCATCCCACAAAGCGAGGTAGATTTTGCAAGTGCTTCATAACCATAATTACAGCCATACTAATTATGGTCGGTTCGCAATAGGCAGAGGAAGTCTACAAGTAAGCATAGAGATTGGCTATGATCATCCCAACTCTACTGATCACAAGCTACAGTAACCTCAAATACTAAAACTCCTTTAAGTAATTATGACGGATGGTTAAAAACGCAACAAATATACATTCTGAAACCCTATAAGATGAAAATTAAAACTGATATAAAAAAAACACTAAAAATGACATGAATTTTTACAGCAGATTTAGTTTTCTGGAACATCAATTTCACCAGCATCGATAGCTTCAATGATAGCATGTGGGTTCTTACCTTCAACACGACAACCAACTGATTGAGCAGTACCTAAGATTTCCTTTGTGACGGAAGCCAAGTTCTTACCGAATGACTTTTCTCTCATTTGTCTGGCGATTTCGTAGATTTCTTCCAATGGAATGTTACCACTGTGCTTAACGTTCTTTTCCTTCTTTCTATCTCTTGGAGCTTCCTTTAAGGCAGTAATGACCAATGATGAAGCTGATGGAACAACTGAACATTCAGCTTGTCTGTTTTGGATCTTTAATTGGACAGTAACCTTGATACCCTTGAAAGCCTTGGTGGCCTTGGCAATATCTTCACCGACCTTCTTTGGTGATAAACCTAATGGACCAATCTTTGGGGCTAAAGCGGCTGAGGCACCGATTTCACCACCAACGGCTCTTAAGTATAAGAATTTGACTTCAGTAGGATCGATCTTTGGAGGCATGTTGATTGATTTGATATATGGGATGAAGAATCAAAAACTGAAAAAATATCTACAATTTTCAAATCTAATAACAACTATATGACTTTTTGATATAGGATATCGCACACAGTAGCGGTAGAGTAACAATTTTGGTGATGGTTTTCCCTCACTATGAAAAATTTAGAAAAGGAGAAAAAAAAAAAAAACTTTCGTTAACTATGTAAAAGCCAAACGTTCATAACCTTAATTAGCAACTTGTGAACTACTTAAATACAATATATAGATTATATAAGCAAAGAGGAGCCTTAAAATTTTCACAGTCACACTTTCAAAAAGCAGTTGCTAGGGTCATAAGCCCTAATAGATATGTGCAGATGAGAATACAGCAATACACCCGATTTTACTTTTGATCTTTTTTTATATTCATCTTTGATTTTAAACATTAATAAATTATTATCCAACAAATTAGCTACCAAACATCCTCTTGATATCTTCTCTTCAGCCTCATCAACTTTAATAGATTTTTTCCATCCACACCCTTTTCCAATCTCAAGATATTGACCATCTCTAAAGCAACCTCTTTCCCCATTTTGGAGTCTCCACAAACATAGATGTATCCCTCTTTATCAATTATTTCAGATACTAACCTTGACTGCTTCCTAATCAAATCTTGAACGTAAGTCTTATCGCATTCTTCAAATCTACTAAATGCTTCGTGAATCATAAATTTCTCATGTCTGATTTGATCCCATGTATCTTTGAACAAATAATCCCTTTTCGGATGCCTACAACCATAGAACAAAATCGTTTCACTTGAAATACCATTGATACATCTTTCTTGAATGAATCCCCTGAATGGAGCAACTCCTGTTCCAGCTCCAATCATGATTATAGGCTTGGTTGGATCAGAAGGAAGTTTGAATGTTGATCTTCGGACACTCACCAACAACTTTTCATCTTGAAGTTTACCTTTTGGTCCCGCATAATCGTATGAAACTGTTTTATCCAAAGAATTGACAGCTTGATGGAGACCTAATATAAAATTGGATGCTACACCTTTGAAATGGTATTTTTTGCCTTTGAAAAACTCGACAACAACTGTTATGCTTGGATTTTTAGTAATCTTGGATGAAGATGAAATCGAGTAATAACGTGGGTACAAGTTTGGAATGGTTTCGATAAGCAAAGCAAATGGAATTTTCGACCATTTTTCCCCATTTGAGACAAACTGCATCAACTTTCCGAGGTTCATTTGCTCTGATGATATCATTTGTTTGTAGTAAACTTTATCATTCAACAATCTCATGATTTCTAGCTTGCTAGTTTCATTTGGAGCATAGTTGACCATGAGCTCCAACAACAGACGCTGTGGTGGTCCATTTATATCAATATAATATCTTAAGACAGTATCATAAGTAGTTGGAGTTCTGAATGATAGCTTTGCCGTTGAGTCAATTCTTTCTAAATCAATTACTGTGTTCCTTCTCACATACAAACCGGTAACCATTAACAATCTGGAAACTTCCTCGTTCGAGTTTGGAGCCCAAACTGCCAAATGATCACCAGTTTCATATTCGAAGGTATCATCTTTGATCTCGAGCTCAATGTCAATACAATTTCTTTCGTAATTATCTTCAAATGATTCTGTGGAATTGACAACTTTGGCAATGTGGGGTACACCAAAATTCGATTCGATAGGGGACCCCAAATTGACTTCATCATCTGCACAGTTCAAGTCGAGCTCTACAACCTTAAAACTCGACTCATATGCTAATTTCTTCTCCATTATATTGAACTTTGAAGTCAAGCTTGACCACATGGCATCCTTCCATCCATAAAAATCTTCAATCAACGAACCCGAAGATTCGTCTCCCAAACCAAAGCCACCAATCCTATTAGCTCCCAAAATACCCAAGCAATTGTCTACAAGTCTTGCAGTCTTATTGTAATTCTGGTAACTTGAATTTCCTAGGCCAAAAACTGCGTAGTTCAAAAACAGCAAAGGCTTACTCTCCAGCTGATCGTTGGCCAAATTCTGAATGTAAGAGCAAAAGTTGATCGCATTATCAGTCGGCTCCCCTTCACCATATGTTGACATCAAAAATCCAAAAACCTTTTTCTCAATATTTGCATCATGAGCCCAAGTGCTCATTTCATCCATATCGTAATCGTCCAAATCTGCCACTGCACAATTGATTCCATATTTTGCATGTGCCTCCTTCGATAGAATTTTTGCAAAACTTTCAGAAGTTCCCGTCTGTGACCCATAGAATACCACCATTTGCTTCTTGGAGTTGTTCATCATCTCAAGAACATTTCTTGAGTCGCATTTCTCTTTTGAACTCAATGATGGCAGTTCTAGCCACCATGACCAGAATTTGGTTAGCGATTTGTATGCCAAAAGAACAAAAACTACAACGACTATCGGATGCATCTTACAGACAGCAGAAGATATATTAGCACACAGCAAATTTGGTACACTTATTTTCATATATATTATTGTCGGATATAGTCCTTCAACTAGTTTAGGTAAAATTCCCCTTAACAACTTCAACTATCCCCAATTTGGTTTTGGGGTTTTTTCCCCTAACCTCGAGTCCTTTTTTTTCTCTACTCTTCTCCCCACATTTCACATTTTGTAGCAAATGAAAAGAATGACATTTGAGATTATTGATAACGAATGATTCGGATTTTGATGATCTTATATTCAATGTATTTGTTAAACTTTCCATGCCTTTGACTTCTGAGCGGAATTAGAATATTTTCCATATAAATAGCATGGGTGTAATCAAATCTTGTTGGTTGCTGCTCATGAGACTCAAAGAGATTGATCAGAAAAATGCATTCAGCAAATAAACTTCTGGAAAATATTTATAAGCTCGAGGTGTCGGATGTTCTCAGGCTCATAAAGCAACATTGGGACATATTACTTTTGTCTTTGATCGTGTTGAATTTGATTACAACCAGATATCACCATGGATTGAATAGAATTCCTGGTCCGAGAATAGCTTCGCTAACAAAACTATGGAGGTTGCTCGACGTATGGAAGGGCCAAGCTCATTGGACCCATATCAACTTGCACCGCAAATATGGGAACTTGGTCAGAATAGGACCAAACCATGTCAGTGTTGGTGATGCAGCGGAGATCTCAAACATTTACGGCTTGAAGACAGGGTTCACAAAAACTGAGTTCTATCCCTTACAGTGTATTTCATGGAACAAGAAACCGCAGTTGAACTTATTTTCGTTGAGAGATGAAAACTATCACAAACAGCAAATGAAGTTGGTAGGGAACGCATATAATCTCTCATCGATCTTGGAAATGGAGAACAAAATTGATTCTTGTTCTCAATTGCTATTGACGAGGTTGGCCGAGTTCATCGAGCTGGACAAACCCGTGGACTTGGGTGAATGGCTACAGTATTATGCATTCGATGTTGTTGGAGAAGTCACTTTTGATGAAAAGTTAGGATTTTTGCAAATGGGCGGTGATGTTGAAGGTATGATGGATGCCATTAAGGGAATGTTGTCATACGCCTCACTTTGTGGACAAGTTCCGGAATTGCATCCTTTCTTATTAGGCAATCCATTATTTCCAATACTTTTCCCATCTATGGAATCTTGGAATCAAGTTTTGACTTTCACCTTACTGGCAATCAACAAAAAGACAACGTTGAAAAGGGATGGAGAGCTTGTTACCAAGGGTAAAGGCAATACAAAAGATATGTTGACAAGATGGTCCAATCTGAAATCTTCGGATCCAAATAAAATGGGAACCAGAGAAATCATTGTCCATCTTTCAACCAATGTGTTTGCTGGTTCAGATACTACCGCTATTGCTTTGCGATCGGTGTTGTACCATTTGTTAAAGAGTCCGGAAAGATTAAAGAAGTGTTATCATGAAATTGATAATGCCTATGCAAACGGTCAATTGAGTGAACTCGTTCAGTATAAGGAGGCTCAAGTTTATTTGCCCTACATGAATGCCTGTATTAAAGAAGCAATGAGAATTTTTCCATCTACAGGTCTATTGTTGGAACGATACACTCCACCTGAAGGTTCTACAATTTGTGGTGAGTTTATTCCTGGCGGCACCATAGTTGGTATCAACGCATGGGTCGTTCAACATGATGGGAGAGTCTTTGATAATCCAGATGATTATATTCCAGAAAGGTGGTTGAATAAAGATCAAGAACAGTTAAAAAAGATGGATCGCTCCATGTTAGTTTTTGGCGCTGGCCCAAGAAGCTGCGTGGGTAAGAACATCTCTTTGATCGAGATGGCAAAAGTTGTACCTCTATTGTTATCGCGTTTTGAGATTTCATTGGATGAGCCTGAAAAAGAATGGCATACTCACAATTCCTGGTTTGTTCAACAGTCCGGTGTTGTTTGTAAGTTGAAGAAAAGGAGAGAGTTTTGAGTCTTGTTTTGTACTTCTTTTGGTTTACAGCTAAAATCTAGTATTTGTTATTTATACTGATTAGTCACCCAAGGTTTGCATCTTCGAGTTTATCTATCGACAGGCAAAGGAATAAAAGGTTTTCAGCAGTATGCCATCATTGAAGGTAAAAGAAAAAGTAAAAGTTAAACACAAACAGAGTCTCGATCTATTTTTTTACAACACTAACATTTGGAAAATATCTATGAAATCCATCATTTCTCAAATGAACGGCATAACGACCCAGTTTGCATTCCTCAACAAAAGGATCATATTCACCATCTAGCTTTTTCAATAGAAATACACTAGACGTAGAAACCCCAATACAACTTTTCAAAAGCTCGGTTTTCCAAATGAGATGTTCTCTGTTTACGTAACTATCTGGTTTCGATTTCAATGATTTTATCAGCCCTTGTAACTTGGCTATTGTACTCTGCATAGTGTCATAGACATATTGTAACATGTAAAGTTTTTTGGGCCTGCTATTGACGTTCTCAATCATTTTGGAGTTGATCATCTGCCATTTTTCGAAATCTGGTGTCTCTGGAACACCAACAGATTGAAATGGCTTCATTTTTAAGCCATAGCTCAACTTTTCAGTTGTCTTGTTCAACTTTGGTGGATTAAGCAAGCTCAAGTCATAGTATACGGACAACAATCTCTTGTAAGCCTCTGACACGGACTTCATTATCTCTGCATCAACGACTTCTGATTCTAATTTGCATGCAATTTTTTCCAAAGTTGGTAATGTGTTGGATAGTTTTTCCTTATATGATTCTCTCAATCTTTCTTTCTTTTCGCCTGACTTAAGCTTTTTCATCTTTTTGTTCATGTTTAATATTGTTTGTCTTTTGTAATTGTTTATATCAGTGATCCTATCAAGATGAGACAAATGAGTTCGGTAAAGATAATCAATATACCAATAAATTGAGTATAGCTCCCAAGGCTTATAAAGTTCTAACTCAACACCTCTTAAAGCCACTTCCAACATCGATCTCAACTTATGGTAATAGACCCAAGATGAAACTGGCATACTAGGAATCTCATAATCTCCATTCTCTTCATTCTTATATACATCTTGAATTTGGGTCTCCCTTTCAAAAGTTTCAGATTGAACTTGTAATGTATCCCAACTGACAACTGATCTGTTGAAGTGCTGTCTTTGTCTGCAGGGATTTTGCGAGATTGTCATGTAGTTAGAATAAAACCCGGTTCTCAACTGCTCCATAAGTTGAGTAAACGAAGCTTTTAGAGATTCATCTGAACCACCTTGAAATTCTTGGAAGATTTTGGAATCGAAACATGTAAGTGAGCTCATATCATCAACTAACAAGCTTAGAAACTGTTTGTTTTGATTTCCCATCACACATCCATCATCTCTAAATGCAAACAACTGGATGAATGCTCTTGTTAAAACATGGCTTGGTGCATTACGTTTGTTCATAAAAGCTGTTAAATACTGGTTGAAGTCGTCAATGTCAGAAACATTGGCAATTCCCAAAATATCAAGTGTGTCTTGAACAAAATTGAATGCATTTTCGAATGAAGAATCAAAATCATCCATAAAGTTTGGTCTTGGTGGTGAAGAGTTGTTTGATCTTTTTTGTATCCCTCTGCCAACACAACCTTTTGGCAATTTCGGCAACTCAGATTCAAAGAAACTCCTGGACTTTTTGAAGCCTTTCAATATCGACAAAGATTCCTCCATTTTACTCAAATCCAATTTCTTTTCACTAGAATATAAGTTGACTTCGGCCTGTAAAACATCTGGGATATGAATTAGATTATCAACCAACTTTAAGAAGTCAACCATAAGAGCCTTATTCTCATGGCTACACTTGTCGCTTACCCACTTGATGGAGTCATGTAGTATTGGCGAAACATCTAGATCATCGATCTCAGATAAGATATCAAAAGTCATGCATGTTGTATTGATGTCCTCTTCTTCGTAAACCACCCCTGACTGCCCTAATATTATTGAGTTTCTTACGAAATATAAGCATCCGATGATAAACAGTCTCAAGACTTTATGGATATACAAAACCTCTTCATTCTCATTCTCACTAACCTTTTCGATGCCAAAATGGCAGGTGGACAAATCGTTCTGACGAAAATTTGTCAATAATACCTCAACGTATCTGAATGATAACACGGTGACAGGTAAAGACGAGTTATTCAACCATGACATCATTGATTGGAAGATAGCCGTCATCACAGCCAAAGTTGTTGGAAAATCCTGCAGCAAAGTAACATCAAAATTTATTTCATCCTCTTGGAGTGTGATCAACCCGGTATCAAGTAGAGGATTTGAAATTTCCAATGCTCTGGTACCTTCTAGTAGCTGGAACATCTTGTTCTTGACTATCTCCCCATGCCCTATTGTGGATGATACACATTCCAAAAACTCTTTTGTGATGTCCTCGTAGGTCCCACCGTCTTGATTCAAATTTAACTGATTGACTTCATAAGCTAGCTGTGACATGGTTCTGCACCCTGTTAAGTTTTACAAGAGTTGGACTGATCCGAAGACGTTTTTTTTTTTATGGTGACATTTTTTTTTACTTTTTCAATATAAACTGAAAACTTATTAAACAAAAGCTTTCAATTCATCTATTTTCAAATTTTATATTCAAATGACAAACAAATATGAAGAACATGCATTAAACTTTAAGGAGAATTCCTCTTGAAGAGACGTTGATCAACCAGTGCATCCATGAACATAATGTACAAAATCTTGAAAGAGTTTCTGGACGGATTCATAATCTCGTCTTACCCAAACCTTTTCTCTTTAACCACTTATCTTTTTTATTTACAACCCTAGCTTCACTGACTGGAACTCTGATAACAGTCTTCTTTTTCAATACTTTGTTAATGGTTGGTAGAACACTAACCGTAACAGGCCCAATCTTGATATTTTTGTTTCTTATCTTTTTCAACTCTTTCGATTGCTGCAATCGTAATTTTTTCAATTCTCTTCTCTTGTGCTTGTACTCTTCTTCAGAGTTTTGAAAATTGATATGTTTCTTGATGTTCTCTGCGTTTGCAGATGGTTCGAACGATTCCAACAAATCTTCTGGCAACATATCAGGTAACTCTTCATCTTCATCTTCCTCTTCCACCTCTAAAGTATTCTTCTGAAGTTCAAGTTCTTCTCTCAGTTTTTTATCTTGCAGCTGCTTCTGATACAACAGATTCAATTCTCTTCTCTTTTGCTTTTCTTGTCTTTTGTTCTCGGTCTCTAGCAGTAATCTTTCTTCCTCTAGTTTTTGAAGCTTATCGCTACCGGCAGATACATTATCTTCTTCAGGAGCCTCATCCTCACTCTCACTTTCAGATTCTTCGTCTGATGGCTCCTCTTCTGCACTTACTTCTTCTTCTGATTCACCAGCAGTGTGAAACTGTTCTTCTTCAACATCCACAAATTTCTTGGATATCAGAGGTGATGCTTGTAACTTGGTTGCCAATCGGGTTATTCTTGCCATCTGGTGTATTTGTACTGCAGGCCTTGAAGTGTCAAATAGTTTGAAGGTTCTAATATGGCTATGATCCAGCTAGCAATAATGCTCTTCTGTTTCGTTATCACATAAATTTTTTTTTTTTAGCAAAAAAATATTTTTTTCACTATACGATGATGAGCACGACTTTTCTATTGAAGATAGTAAGATACACATTCAAAGAGCCGAAACAACACACACAAATAGAGTGAGAAGAGAAAGTGTCTCTAGTTACAATAGTCAAGGAATAGAAAGCAATTCTCGGGACTGTTTGTTCTACCGGTTTTTTTTTTTTTTTTGCTTCCGTGGAGTGTCGATGGAGTAATTCAAAATTCAAAATTTAGACGTCTTAGCCTTTTAAGCACAGCAACTCATCTTTCAATCACAGATGATATTTGTTGGATCTTCTATCAAACTGCAAATGACAGTTTTGACTACCAAGGTGATAATTTCGTATTTTTCCGAAAAAGTCAAATAGATTGCCCCAACCAAGATCAAAATAATCAATGAGACATTCGTTGAAGTCAAGTGGCCTTTGAGATATTCCAATGCACTATCTGGAATTCTCAGTTGAAAAAGCATTCTCCGCCAAGTTGACTGGACTACATTGAGTCCTCCATCAGGCTTCTTGTTGTCGTGACCAGTGTCATAAACGCATGGGTAGGTTTGTGGTTGAGCGATGTGCATATCATTGGCAGGTGCTTTTACCAGCAGCTCAATCGATATGAAACTAGAATCACTTTCGTCTTCGGAAGAACCACTTGAATTATCCAGCAAATTTGGAAGGCCGGCAGAGGTTTTGTCAATGCCAGTCAGCTCATCACCAGTTTCACCTTTGGCCAAATTGGCTGGATTTTCCAAAACTAGGCCCGGAACACCACTGGTGAAGGGACATTCGGTAGAACTATAACTACTACTATCGCTGCTGAAATAATCGGGGACGTCAGAAACGATGGACTTTGATATATTATGAGAAGCACCAATATTTTCAGGATTTGAAAGATCGTCCAAGGCGAACATTCCATTCAAATTCCAGTTGGAAGCATTAGCAGCATCTTTGTGAACAGCGACTGAACTTTCTGAATTCAAACTAACTAGTGGTTTGAAATCTGTCTCTATTTGCACATTCTCTTCTCCAGATTCTTTCAAGCTCATAAGTATAACTTGTGCAGAAGTTTCAGCCGGAATACCCTTTTGATAACGTGCCATATAAAGAAGTCAATGACTCCCGTTGACTTCAAAGTACTTAAATCGACATCTTTTCGCTCCAACTAGAACTATTATCGCTCTGCGTCGATCACTGTTGGTTTGATCTTCAGCGCTTATCGACTGCTAACAAATTATTCATAGTGGTAATGTTCTTATTTGTGGAGTCTTGAAACGCTCATGCAGCCGCTCTAGGAGCAAAAAGAAAACTGAGAACTCACGTCACATTGGATGGAGAAACAATTCAGACTGAATGCTTCGGTATGTCAAGCTGTGGTTATTATTGATTCAGCATCATAGGTCGTAACACACAACCCAAATCTGGTGAAATTGTACCAGAAAAACATTCTTTGGGGGTGATAGAGGGGTTAGTGCTTAAAACATACCTCAAAGTATCCCTTTGTACCTTTCTTGATTTATCCAGTGATATTCTTCAAATCTCCACCCCCCTCCAACTCTTTTTTGAAATCTTATACCAATAATCAGGTTTATCGAGATACATATTGCAGTTCCCTAAAAAAAAAACTAAAATCACTATTGTAAATAATGATCAACTAAAAAACTTTTTGAGTTTGATAGAAGATAAAAGAAGCTACATGACTCTATTACAAATACAAGGTGCGATGTTTTTGAGATTACAAAGGCAATTTAACGATTTGAGTGTCTAATTTGTTATGTGATTTGATATTCAAACTCATAGTGATATATATTCATCTTTCTGAAAGCCAAAAAAAAAAAAAAAAATGAAGTGCAAGTGATTTTTGGTAACAAGGCAACGCATGCCATCGGGAATCAATCAATAACATATCACATTGAAATCTTTCAAGAACCACATATAAGTTTGTTTGGATTACTCATCAAACTGCAAATAACAGCCCTAAGTGCAGTATAAATACTGGCAAACTGACCAGTAAAAACCAAGTATATGACTAAAATCATAATCAAGATAATCAAAATAAAATTCATCAACATTCTGTGGTTTTCGTAGAGACGTAGCAAAAAATCAGGGATCTGAACACTTGGCATTGGCTCCATAAAACACAGACCGCCATCACCGTTGTCATTTGGTAGTTCAATAGAACCCCTTCCTTTCAAAAACCTAAGAACTCTGCGAACGAGAGTCGAGTTGATAGGTTCATCTAAAAAATCTTGACCTGCCCCGTTTTCAACACTACCGGAGTCATTGAATGGGCTGACTGTCTCTATTTCGTTTCTTGAAGTATTGTCTGTTTGGATTTGATGCTGTGAAATATTAACATCTGAGTGCAAACTTGAAGCAGAATTCCTCAGTATGCTAACATCATCGCTGGCGGCTAATCCGTTATGTTCAGAAGATACAAATGCACCTGATGATCCATTTTGGTATAATGAAGAGGATATCATATAATTCTTTTTGTTCGTCGTAGGGGTGTCAGTCATTGCTGATGTACTTTGCTGTCAAACTAGTATTGATTAACGTATGCTAATTACTCTTCAACACCTTTGAAATCTGACTCAATACATATTCCAGTAATTATGACTGATTTTGTTTGCCTGTCATCAATACATGAGCGGTTTAGTTGGCTTTTGTTGTTGATAGTCAAATTTGTCTGTGCTGTATCTGTATCTGTGAGACAGTAAAAAATCACCTTCCAACAACACGCGCCGCAATAGATATGAAGAAGCCATTTCAACCAACAAATAAATCCCACTCAAGAGCATTTAAAACACCAAAGAACTTGACTCTTATACTGATTCTGTCCTCTGATCTCCAATAAAATTTGATGAAATCCCAGATTCTAAACACGTTTGCAATTTGATAATGAGAGGTAATGTCTTTCAAAACTGCTTCAACAGAAAGCTTATCATCAGCATCATAAGCTACGATCCCAAGTATCAAAATTGCAAAAGATATATGGCTATCTAAGTCCGTGTTAGTCAATAATTTGAAGTACTTAACCATATCTTTGAAAAGGAACCTCATTTGGGGGTCCGACGATGGCATATCAGTCATCATGATTCTCAAATATACCCTAGCAGCCACCTGATTCAACTCAAAGTGCATGATATGCAAACGGGAATCTTCTCCTTCTTTCTTTAGAAATTCAATTAATGATATTTCAGGATTCAATTCTTCAATTTCAGAATCCAATAAAGAAAATGATTCAGCCTTTACTTGGTTGAACTGATGTTTCAATAAATATAGGCTCTGGTATTCGGAAGAATCGCAAATAGAATTCGCCATTTGCTTAGAATCACCCGAGCTTCTGTCAACGTTCTTTTCTATTATTTCAGATAACATTAACTTCTCAGTTTCAAGCAATTCCACTTCTTGTCTTTCATTGGCTGCCGATAAATTATTAATTTCTGCAATCTTGAGAAATATTTTAACACATGAGCCGATCGTTGGATCAAATCCAAACTGCTGGGATGTTGCCAAAGGGGATAAACCGTCAAGGCTAGCTTCACCTTCTGCGTCGTACAACTCTACAAAAGAGAACTGCAAGACGTATTTGTAATCTGCAACTGAAAATAGAGTCGCAATGTTGCCCTCTTTACTGAACTTCAAAACATCATGATAAAAAAAGCAGTTGGTCAAGAATAAAACATTGTTACGCTCTGCAAAACCAGATTTCAACAACAATCTTATTCCACCTACTTTCTTGATAACTTGGTATAACTTTTCCAAGTGTAGTCTCCACCATTTGATATCACCTATGCTTATACCCATAGTAGAATATAGCGTAGCACAAGATATAATTGAAACCAAATCCAGAGTTGGAAATTCCGAAGTGTTTACACACTTCATAAACCTCTCAACCGTAAGGTTATGTTCTTCGTAGGATTGTTTCAAATAATGATAAGATGAGATACTGTTGGAGTTTGTCAAATGTAGCCCACCAAGAGCAGCAAGCAACTGTAACATTTTTGTGTCATTTTTTGCAAAACTAACGTAGCTCTTGTTGTAGTAATTGTACTTTTTTAGATTCGGAGTCAACACCCAAACTTTTGAAATGTAATGTACATATGATTCAACAAAAAAGCATGCCAACCTTGTCAATTTCATTTTCGGACTCTTTAAATAATAATCTCCTTCATTTTCAGCAAGAACTTGCATGAAGTGAATCAACAAGTTCCAAATTATATGAGAGTCTCTGTTTGTTTTGATAAAGGACGATAAATCATCAATACTGATACTCGTTGTGTCAAACAACTTCTCCAAGAGTGGTTCTAGGAGGTCATCATGATTCTCCTTGATAAATTTATTTGCCTCGTTGTTCTGCAAAACTTGCGATTCGTCCATTGCAAGTTCAGGGTCGCCCACGCTTATCATGGAAGTGAGACTCTTGCTAGCAGCGGGAGAGTCAACTTTGTCTGCTTCTTCATCCATAATGGCATCATTTTCAAAATTCAAAAGGTTTAAAAGTTCTTCCGTCAAAACACCCAGAAGATCAAAAAAATCTTTGCCTTCATAATCATCATTCTCTGTACTAAGCAAAACAACTGGAAAAGGTTGAGACTTATTCTCAATACCTTTCTTTTTTTCATAACAGAACTTTGAGATTCTATTCGATACTGGCTGATTACATCGAAGATCTGACAAAACTGGATCGACAGTGGACACACGGTATACATCGTTTGAGGATAGCGGTATTTCATCGACCAAAGATTCATTCACTCTTGTTTTTCTATGATGTACTTTAGGAAAAGAGGCAGAGTAAGTGCATTCTACTTTCCGTCTCAGACATCTTTGGCAGCTTGGTCTAGCTTCATCACATCGTTTTTTCATCCGCTTGCACTCGGCACAACCATTTTTTGATCTTATCACCACAGAATGGCTCTTTCTTTTCTTTTCGAGAATGACTTTTTTTCTCAAGAGAGCCATTTCTTTCGTCTCATCAAGTTTATTTGTATGTGCTTCAATGGAATTGGCTCCATCAAAATGAAAAGTTGAAAACATGACATTGATGGTATCTGTTGATGAAACCTAGATTATTTTATTGATTAGTATCTTTGAAATTATCTGCTTTCCTTTTCTGTGTCTCGATTTGTGGGCGATGTCAAATTTGGAGTTTTTCAAGCTAACGGTCCTATCAGATGTTACAATGTGAGCCAACTACTTCATACACGCAATATGCCAGCGAGTTGGGACTCTGATAAAAGACGAGACCTCAAATCACCTAGGACTTCAGAAAGGTTAGTTTATCTTATGGGCCATAGTTCCTTAACTACTTGATCGAAAAAGAAGCTAGTCTGTTTATGCCGTTTTGACTTTATATGCGCAATTAGTGATCGCAACCTATTTCCGTAAAAGAAGCACCAACATGCTATAAGAAGAGATCAAAGTAATGAAGTAAACCGTATTACAAGAATGCCTATTATGATTTCTCTTTAGTTAGTCATCAAAACACGAAAACATGGAGGTTCCAAAGTGAGTGCGATTGAAGCTTTATTATCCAAATCCACAATTATCATGCATTATGTACTAACATGGGTGAACCCCAGGATAAATAGACTTCTGCTATCAAATGGAAAGTCCATTCCTGCCATTGGGTTGGGTACTTGGCAATCAACTGAAGAGGAGGTCTACGAAGCAGTACTATCAGCTATAAAGTGTGGCTACACTCATATTGATGCTGCTTGGATTTATATGAATGAAAAATCGGTAGGCAGGGCAATTAGAGATTCGGGGATCCCAAGAGATCAGTTATTTATCACTAGTAAACTTTGGTGTGCCAAATATGAAGAGCCGGAAAAGTTTTTGGATGAAACATTGCTGAATTTGGGCTTGGATTATGTTGATTTGTATTTGACCCATTGGCCAGTCTATTTGAATCCAAACGGTAACGCTATAAGATTTCCAAAAAAGGAAGATGGATCTTTTGATTTAATTGAGAATTGGGGTTTCATAAAGACATGGTTGAAGTTTCAAGAGTTGATGAAAACAGGGAAGGTCAAATCGATTGGTGTCTCGAATCTTTCAAAAAACAACCTAAAGCAACTATTAGATACTCCAGGTATCATCAAACCAGTGGTCAATCAAGTTGAATTAAACCCACTATGCCCCCAACATGAGTTGGTTGCATTCTGTAAGGACAACAAAATCTTAGTGGAAGCTTACTCGCCTTTAGGTTCTAGCAACTCTCCGTTATTTCAAAACCCAACTTTGCTTTTACTAGCACAGAAATACTCAGTTTCTCCTGCAACGATTATGATTTCGTGGGCTATTTGGAGAGGTACTGCTGTTTTACCGAAATCTGTCACTCCCAGCAGAATCAAAAGCAATTTGGAATTAATCATACTTTCAAATGAGGATGGAGAGCTCATCAATGATATTGGTCAAGACCTGGGCTTTACAAGGTTTGTGAATCCTTGGAAGGGAACAAAACTTTCCGAAATGGTCTTCAATGATGCCTACTGAGGACAACTCAACATATATACATAAACACTTCAGCTATATAGATGGGAAAAACTTAATAGAAATTCTTTTCACTTCAATGAAAGATTGAATTGACCTATTTTCGTGTCATAAACTAAGCTATTTATTCTCTAGCATTCGAAAGGTATACAGTATACAATAAAGTATTATACACAGGTGCTACGGAGATTTTACACCAAACCTTTATATATGTCTAATGCACCCATTATACTGCTATCTTTAAGACATGATTCTTTAAACTCGTTCAATGAAATGACCAGATCTTGGTCTTTATCAAACAGCTTGAACAACTTATCAACTCTCAATTCAGGCGTCCTTTCATCTTCCTCCAACTCCACCATACTGCCTATCATTTTGTAAATAGCACTGACAACTAGTAGCATCTCTGCACGGGAGATCTTTCCATCATTATCCATATCATACAACTTGAAAGCCCATACTATTTTCTCCTCTTGGGTTCCTCTAGATGTGGTTGAAAGTGCCGTTATAAACTCTTGGAAATCCATTACTCCATCGTTTTTAGAATCAAAAACTTTGAAAATATATGTGGCATAATCGGTAGGATCACCGAAGGGGAAAAACTGTTTGAATATTTTGATGAACAGCTCTTGGTTCAACTCGTTTGTTCCTTTCGGACAATCTCTATTGAACCCTTTATACCATTGTTGTAACTCTTTTCGATCAAACTTTGTTGTCTTCTTTAATGTTGATATTTCTTCCTTTGATAACTTTGATGCAGCTTTCCCCATACTCCAATTCTTTTCTATTTTTGAGTTTCTATTATTTCTTTGATGGTGTCAGATCTTCTACTCTATACCACCGCTTCCTTTTGCTCTGAATGTGTAAGTATTTTCATGTCATTGGATTCTTCTTTACCTTTTGTTGATCTTTAAAAGTACACGCACAAATTTACGAAAACTCAGAACTTGCTTGTTCACATAATAATAACACAATTAAACTACAAGAACTATTAATTTTCAAGCAAAATATGTAACCTTTAAAAGAATAAACTCTTCTTATTCTTCAATATCAGAATCACTCAAGTCCAACTCAATTGCATCTGGATTTTCTTCTACAATATGCTCCCCAACATTTTTATCTGCTTCACTAGCATCGATGGAACTAACCTTTGGCCCTTCAGTAGAAACAACAAAGCCTTCCATGACTTTGTTAGCCTTTTCCTCTTTTCTTTTCTTAAGCTCTTCCAACTGAGCGCCATATTTGACACTGCAGGTTCTTTTGAACCTCAACATTTCTTTGAAACTCTCTTCGTCTCCATGATTCAATTCAAACACCTTCCAATATTCATCAAACGATGCCAACAATTGAACCTGTGAATCTTGCTTTGATGTGATCTTGGAAGCATTTGAAGACAATGTTTCATAAAAATGTCTAATAATAAACCTTGATCTATCTAATTCGTTCAACTTTATTTCCAATTCAACAAACTGTTCAACAATTGTGATAAATTTGGAAGTTGTTGGCAACGATTCATCGTTGACTATAGATTCATAGATTGACCTTAAAGAAGTAATCTCAAGATGCTTAGTCGCCTTCGAAAGATATACAGTATAAAGTGACAATTTCTCTGTTGACGACTTGATCTTTGTTAAGTTTGATGTGAAAATCTTGAACATCTTTGAGATGAAACCATTGTCTTCTTCGAATTGAGCATACAATAAAATGATTGGCTTTATCAAGTCTTTTGACAAATCAGTAGTCAGATTATCGTCGAGAGGATAACTCTCAATAGCCTGATCAAACAAATCTCTGATTCTCTCGATGTCGATCTTGATCAACTTACTGAACTTGAGGATCTTTGACAAGTAAATGTTCCAAATTTCAAAAGCGATCGGATACTTAAATGTTTTTAACCCTCTTTCATAAATGGCCAAACTTCTCTCGAACATATTTCGATCTTCCAAGAAGTTTGCGTAGTTGATGAACGTTAAAGGCTTGGCTATTCTCAAAGAGATCACATCGTCATAAGCTTTACATGTCCCTTCAACATATCCAGAGCTTTCGATCAAATCCAAATAAAACGACCAAAGCTTTATTGATTTGAATAACCTTGTTTGTGGCGGTTGGGAAGTGTCATTGAAATTCACATGATATTGTTTAGACTCTTTTGAAGGAATTTTGATCGCTTCCGATAAGACTTTGATTGCATTGTCAATGTTGTCATTCAGCAATTCCATATTAGACCATTCTAACCATATTTCAATCAAATCATTAATATTATTGAATGGAACTTTGGTGGCATTTTTAAATATGCTGGTAGCAGTTTGGTAATCCTCATTCTTTTCATACACCTTGATGTATCCTAGCCAAAGCAAGTGTAACCCTTGATGTACCTGTTTTGGATTTATTGTGGTAAGCAGCTTAACGTATGTATCTAATATCTCTCTCAACTGTATCTCTTCATCAAAAAGCTGGATTCGATCCAACCACGTTTGCACATTTTGTGAATTTTGTCTAAGATAAACATCGTTAAGTAGAAACTCTCTGTTATTCATAAGGTTCTCGAAATTGAACAAACGTAATTCTAACTCCATGGAAAGATCTGTTTCTACATTCCCTTCGCCATTCTGTTCTTCTATCTTACTTATTTTAGTCATGAGTTTTGTCACATTAGCTTCTTCGAACTCAAGATAGGTCTCATAAATCGATGTAAAATCTTTCAAAGTGAATGACTCTTTCAAACCTCTTTCAAAAACATCTCTTGCTTTGTTGAAATCTTTCTCGCTTATGTAAAATTTTGCTAATTTGATTACTAGTTTATACTTTTGGTCTGGAAATTTGAAAACTGAGATTTTAACAAATTTTTCAATTAACGAGTGATCTCTGCTGTACCTTATCAATGTGTCCAAGTAACTTATGTAAATGTCAAGTTCAGTCTTTGCTGTGAGCCCTGACAAAATATTCAGATTTGTCAAATAGTTATTGAATACTTCAGTCATTTGAGTTAACGTTGATTTACTGTTATACTCTATAAGCTTATCGATGATTTCGTCAAATGTTCTAGTCAATTCTAATTCTGTGTAAGTAGTTTTGAAAATGAGATATCTCTGATAGACAACGAATCCTAAAGAGCCTCCATATAATTCTGCGAATTCAAGAAAGATAGGCCATATCTGGAAATGCTGCACTATTGGTAAAGTTTTCAAGCACTTGTTGAACCTCAATCTTATAAATGTTACGTCGTGGTAGTTACTTATTAGAAACCGGAGATACAATTTCCAAAAGTTTGGAAATTTGATCAAATATTCCATTGATGTTTCAAACGATTTAACAACGCTGTTTGGATTGATTTTGTGATTGATTTTGAGATTGAGATACAAAAACCATAGTTTGTAAGATCTTTTCAAATACTTCAACGCCCTGTATAGCACAAATAGCTTTTCCTGATATGTTGAGTTTGGTTTGGTTAACTTGTGATCATAGTATGATAGCCATTTCTCTAGATCGTATGGATTGGATATTATTGATTCTTCAAATTGAATATCTGCACTATCAGTGATGAATCTCTGTAACACATTTTGCACCGTTTCATCCATACTAATGCCTCAACACTGAACTGGGTGAGCCTAAAATAAAATGAGAAAATTAATCAATTAATATATAGATACATTGATATAAACTAAATTTGATCAAATAAATTTTTCGTTTATGTATTTTTGATAATAAGTGTTTGGTGTATGGGACTCGAGTGGTTATGTTACACTTTTGCTTTTTTGCAACCACGAAAAGGACAGAATTGGAAATAAGAGTTAGGATAAGAGCCAATACTTCCTCGAGAACTGTAATCAATTCATCCACTTTTCACTATAAGCCATAATGTCCGGAGCAGGTAACAGGTATGTTGTATTTTGATATGTTAAATTTTGAAACTTTGTATTCCATTTCGTATACTAACTCTGCAATGTAATCTGTGTTGTTAATAGAGAACTGGTTTTCCCAACAAGAATGACGCTTGGTCTCATGAAGACTAAATTGAAGGGAGCCCAACAAGGGCACTCACTTTTGAAAAGAAAGTCGGAGGCTTTGACCAAGAGGTTCAGGGATATCACCAGAAGAATTGACGATGCGAAGAGAAAGATGGGTAGAGTCATGGAGACAGCCGCTTTTTCATTGGCAGAGGTCACTTATGCTACAGGCTCGAATATAAACTATCAGGTACAAGAGAGTGTAAAAACTCCAAGGTTCAAAGTCAAGGCGAGACAGGAAAATGTAAGTGGTGTTTATTTACCCCAATTCGAAATTGATATCAATGAGTCTGTGAATGATTTCAAGATGACAGGTTTGGGTAGAGGTGGTCAACAAGTCCAGAAGTGTAAAAATGTTTATACAAAGGCTGTTGAAACATTGGTAGAATTGGCATCTTTGCAAACTGCTTTCATCATTTTGGATGAAGTTATCAAAGTCACAAATAGAAGAGTTAATGCCATCGAGCATGTCATCATTCCAAGAACTGAAAACACAATTGCCTATATCAACTCAGAGTTGGATGAATTGGATAGAGAAGAGTTCTATAGATTGAAGAAAGTTCAAGAAAAGAAACTTCAAAAAGCTGCTATTGAAGATGCAGAGATGAAAGTCAAGTTGCAAGCACAAATCGACCTGGGTGAAGATGAAGCTACTTTGGTTACCAAACTTGCTGGTGAAGAAGGTGAGGATATTTTGAATAATGAAGATGAAAATGATGTTATTTTTTAGATAGTTCACATACACTTCAGTTCATTTGCGTTTAGTACCTCTTTGTTTTTGTTTTCATCCGCTTGTCACATCTTCATCTACAACTTTGTCTTGCTTTCCTTTCGTCGGTTTCTATTAGTTTCTCTTATTTTTGTGCTATTCAAAGTCGATCTTAAAATCTTTGCAATTTATTTATATTCACTCTCCGTCACTTTATCATTGGTCAGCATTTTTGTGCAATCGTACCCCATACATAAATTTTGATTTTAAGTTGAAGCGCAAAACTATAAGTAATAACTGCTATTTCCTCCCTCAACCGACGGATTACAGAGTGACTGGCATCAAAGATATTCATGAAAATAAGTCAGAACAAAATGAGGACCGGATTATACACATTTGTAGCGTTAATTTCATTGATGTTGATATCGACCATTGCAAACGTTCATAGTCCTTCAGAGCTGGATGAAAGCAATGTAGCAATCAATGATTTTCAGCTTCTCGAGAATATTAGAGATCCATTTGAAAGAAGAATCATATTACTCGTGGATAGAAATGATCTGAAGCAAGTCTTGAGCATAGTTGAGAGTGACAAGTTTGAACTTCAGAAATTGAAGATCAAGTTTCAGGATATTACAAAGCATTGGAAGAACTATATCAATTTTGAAGGAAAAGATGATCCACCTTTTGACGAATTGCCAGTTTTAGATATTGAACATATTAAGAGCAATGGGATAATTGGATTTGAAAGAGCTCCAACTCTTGATATCAGATCCGATATTTATTTGCATAAATACGTCTATCCCAACGAGTCAGAATTTCACAGCAAAGAGGTACATAATTTGATCAAACAGATAAGTACCGACAATATGTTTGCAAAGTTGACTAATTTTACCAATTTCTACACTCGTTATTACAAATCTGATACAGGCTATGAATCAACTTTATGGTTGTACGAACAGATCATTTCGTATATCCCACAATCATTGCTTCCAAATTTTGACATCAAGTTATTCGACCATAAAGATTGGAAGCAAAATTCCATTATTGTAACATTGTATGGCAAGAAGGCCACGAAGAACTCCAAAGGGTTGTATACTGATAAAGGACCAATTGTTGTATTAGGCCTGCATCTAGATTCCACGAATCTCTTCTTGCCCAGTATCCTAAAAGCCCCTGGTGCTGATGACGATGGGAGCGGTACGATAACCATATTGGAAGTTTTGAGAGTTATTGCAACAAATAATATCACCTTTGAAAACACTGTCGAATTTCATTTTTATTCTGCAGAGGAGGGTGGATTATTGGGATCTTTGGACGTGTTTAACTACTATCGTACTGTCAAGAATGAAACAGTCATTGCAATGGTTCAACAAGATATGACTGGGTATTTTAAACCAGTTGATGAAGCAAAGTTACCTGAACATTTAGCTGTATCAACTGATTATTCATCGGCTGTATTGGTTGACTTTATCAAATCCATCATCACATCCTACTGCATCTTACCATTTTACGAGACAACGTGCGGATATTCCTGCTCTGATCATTCATCGGCTATCCAGAACGGATTCCCAAGTGTTATGGTTACTGAAGCTGTTATGGATCAGCCGAATAAATATATTCACACCACTCGTGATACCATTGATAAAATCTCATTCACGCACATGGCAGAAAGTGCAAAAATGTGTATCGGTTACTTGTACGAGTTGGGTTTAATGAAGGAGATTGTGGTGGACAAATCCATGGAGCAAGTTCATTTTGACAAAATGAGCTATTTATTCAAAAGGTGGTTCTACTCGCATTACGATTTGGCTTCGTACCTTGCAATTGGTAGTGTGTTTCTGTCTTGTTACATGGTTTATGACTTATTTTTTAAAACAAGAAGGGGCCAATTGGAAAGAAAGATTAAGAGGGATGAAAAGGAGGTTTGATTTGTCCTTCAATGTTTACCTCAAAAGCACTTCAGTTCTATCACATGTACTTCCTAGCTGCATGTCTCTTATTTCGATACTTTTTTCGCAAGACGTATAATCTTCATTTCAGTTCTTCAACATTCATTAACCTTTTTCCAATTGACACCTTTGAAATGTGTATTTCGTAAGACAGATAAATCAATGTCACAGTCATCTTTTTTATTTAGGAATTTTTAATGGTCCCTTACAAATGGAAAGATCAATTTAGTTTCTGCAGAACGTATAAATGCACCAAACTCCATTTGGTTACTGGGATCAGGGATCATAAATTTCAAAAGCGTGAAAAATAGACTTTTGCTTACTGTAAATAGGATGATGCTTGGTGGCAGCTTGACTTACCTAGTTGAGCTGATAAGCAGATTTATGAACTTCTCCTCTGGAATAGTAGCCAAACAAAGTAACCTTACTCTGAACGACCAATATTCGGGTTGATTATGGAGGTGGAAAGTCAATCTAGTGGAATCTCCGTTTTTTTGAGTTTCTTCTTGATATTGTCCATATTCCCTAGTTTCCAGACGTTAAGTATTGGCTGCGTATGTGTGGAAATATTTGTAAATAGAAACGCTTCTAAAATGTTACTTTACTCTCTTTGGAAGTCATAGAAAAGTCTTTTCACTGAACCTATTGAGGATGACTAAACCAAAAAAAGTGCTCATAAACAGAAGTAGACCTAAGATGACTGTTCGTGATAGAAAGGTTCAAAACAAGTCTTCCAGTTTGTTTCTTCTACCGTTCCTTTTAGATTCAATAATCCACCCAGCCACTGTCTCCTCATCGCTTCAGATACGGCATTTCCCAGGAAAGTCCAGAAATCACTGCTTGAAAATAACAAAGTTCTTGAAACTAGATCCACTAAGTAGAAGTGTATGTTTAATCTTATCTGACTCGCAAAATTTGATATTGCTGGAAATCGATTCAGAGGTAGTGAAGTTGCATGAGTATGTCTTGAGAGATCAGTTCACAGTTAATAACACAAATGTGATATTATTGGTCAGTGACATGACATTGAAATTTTACTCAAAGTCTGAAGTTTTCAAGAAGTTTGGATTGTTGATGTCGAACAAAAAAGCGGGTGAGAGAGTTGATGATAGTGTCCAAAAATACTCCATCTTGGTTTTGGAACAATTCAAAATATTGGAGAGAGACCAGATCATTGATGGAGGTGGGAGATTACAGTGGATCTATGACACATCAGAATATGAAGTTTGCTACAGTGGAAATAGACCTTGTCTGAGAGTTGAACTTGAAGATTCTTTGGATCCATTTATCATATTCCAATGATCAGCTATTTTGGCTTACTTTTTCACGTATTCGGCTAGTGTTCATTGAAGATGAAGAAACAAAAGTACGATTATAAAACTATTTACAGATTACTTTTCTTCTACTACCTCTTTTGAAGAGGCAGAATATTGTTCCCTAATTTCCAAGTCTGTTCTTCTTACCTCTTGGTCTATCTTGCACCTTTTGTGTATTGATATTTTTACCTCTTCTTGTCTTGTATCCACCCTTGGCCAAAACACCCCATGGTGAACATGAGAACTTATTGGACTTGGATTTACCTCTACCACCACCCATTGGATGGTCACATTTATTCATGGCAACACCTCTGACTGTTGGTCTGATACCCAAATGTCTTGATCTACCGGCTTTACCAAGACTTTCGTGTTGATGATCAGGGTTTGAAGTGACACCCAACGTAGCACATGCATCAATGGAAACGTAACGATGCTCACCTGACTGTAATCTAATGATGGCTTTTCTCTTCAAGGGGATCTTCGACATCACACGGGCATAAGCACCGGCAGCTCTACAGTACTTAGCAGGACCATTCTTCGTTTCACCGACATTGTGGACAATCGAACCATCCGGAAGCATAGAGATTGGTAAACAGTTACCACGTTGTATAGTTCTTGCTGATAAGATGGCGTGGTCTACTGAGCCACCCATCTCTTCGAGTAAGGATTTTGGGATTCCTGATCTGAATGACTCAACAGTATCACCAGCTCTTAAACCGGTTGGAGCAATGATATACGACAACTCCTCTGTTACCGAGTGCTTTATCAATGCAATATGAGCGGTTCTGTTCGGATCGTACTCGATCCTAACAACATCTTGCTTACCTTCGGTCTTTCTATCATAGTCAACCAACCTTATTCTACGCTGGTGTCCACCACCTCTGTGTCTCACTGTTATCCTACCTGAGTTGTTTCTACCCGACTGAGAAACTCTTGTTTTGGTCAAACTCTTAATCGGGCGGCCTTTCCACAAGTATGGGTACATTGGCTTTCTCCACCATCTCAACGAAGGGGCCGTTGGTTTGACTTTCTTGAACTGGACGGTTATCTTGGCCAATTTTCTCTGACGTTTGATGATTTCATCTTGCTTCTCCAAAGCGGTCATGTCCGATCCGTCTGGCACCAACCTCAAGTTCCTCGTAGTCAAAATGATCGGCTTCTCATCTCTAGCTAAAGGTGCGGACTCTGTCGAAACAAAGCGATTATTCATATACCCTACACTGAAACAACTTGTTGGGCGCGTAATTGAGCGGCTCGCCAATCCTGCCGTTCTAAAACAGCTGCTACGAATCAGGAACATCTTGATAACTTTGAACTTCTTGATGACCCTAATCGAAACCAGTAAACACTTGTATCTGCTACCCTTCTTGTACGCTCAGTGTGCTTTCGTCCATTTTTGAAAGAAGTTTTTGGTATTTTTTTTTTCGAATTTTGGTAGTGCCCACACTCCCAAAATCCCAAAATGGATCTTCAAGCATTTGCTTATGTAATCCTTTCAAGAAATGGTCGTGTGATATATATCAATTTATTTTCAACAAATGAGATTGTTCAATTGGCTCTTGTCAAGAATTTTGTCTTCAAAGTGCGTGTTAGGAAAATTTCGAAGAAGCAAAATTGTATACACAAGCATAATTGTATAGATTTGAATCAGCTTCAAGCTATACACAGGAACTTTTCATCTGAATCAGCTGTAAATCTAATCTCTTACGAAAAAAATGGCTTCACGTATGTTCATCAGATCAATGGCCACTGCCACCAAGGCTGTTAAACCACCGGTTCAATTGTTCGGTTTGGATGGTACTTACGCAACCGCTTTGTACACCGCTGCTGTCAAGACATCAACCGTCGAGAATGCTGCTTCATCCATCAAGGCCTTGTCCGCCTTGTTGAAGAACGACCCAGTCACCATCAATACTTTGGCCAACCCAGCCTTGTCCCAAGGTGACAGAAAAATTGTCGTCGACACCATCACATCCGCCGTCAAGGTTGATGTCACCGTTGCCAACTTGTTGAAGGTTCTTTCGGAAAACAACAGATTGGGCTTGTTCCCACTGATTGCCGCTCAATTCGCCATTTTGGACGGTGCCCACAACGGTGTTGTCGAAGCCACCGTCACCTCGACAAAGCCATTGGACTCCAAGATCTTAAAGAAATTGAAGACCGCTATCGAAGGCTCAAAGTTCGTTGGTGCTGGTAAGACTTTAACCATCAAGAACGAGATTGACCCAGAAATCTTGGGTGGTTTGATTGTTGAGGTTGCAGACAACACTGTTGACTTATCAGTTGCTGCCAAGATCTCAAAGTTGAACAAGGTTTTGCATGAAACCGTTTAAAATGAAAGAAGTCGCTTCAATTTGGGGATCTTATGTATTTCTCCACTAGTACACTTACTACAATTATCATGACCTCAGGAAATATAAAAGGAAAAAAAAAAAGAAGAAAACCATTTATCAATAATTTTACTTCATTTGTTCACTAGATTTTGTTTAAATTTTTTTTTTATTTACTTACAATTTGAGAAAGTAGATGAAATCGATTTTGATATTTTTATAAAGACATTATTTCAAAGATGAAAAGAAATGATGTTCACACTTTGGGTCAATTGATTTGTTCATCTCTTTCAAATCTCACAAAGTACACTTGTAGACTGTAGGTTTGTGAACCAGGTAAAGAATCATTCTTTTTTTTCCTTTGCTAACACAACTCTGTCGGGAGAGTGAGTATCTATTGCTATTGTTTGATTTTTTAAAAGTCCCCTTCTTTGTGCCTCGACCAGTATGAAACCTTTGCTCGCCATTTGGATAAGAAGCTCATTATGTATAAAATGTCATGGCTTTTGAAGTTTGCCTGTTGAAAATTTCGTCGTTTTCATTTTCAACAATATGGCCATATCAATTCTTTATCAATCCCAAGGACCCCAACAACAACCATACAGCCATAACACGAGTCTAAGGCTTTTTCATTCTCTATATCAGAGACACTAACGAGTTGTTCCTTATCTACTGTGTTATGGTAATTTTGTCAAAAGAGAGGAAGCAAGTGCCCCCAAAAGACAGCAGGATGAAAATAGTATATCTTTTCAACTTATATCTCTAGCTATGCACAACTTTTTTGAAGCAGAATCGATAATCACACGAATGTAGAAAGAAAGATTAACACCAAGTTTTGTTGCTTCAGACCAACCACCCAGCTCCAAACATTGTTGCTAAAGTGTGGTTTGAAACAGATCAGAAAGTTTCCCTTTTACACAGTGGGACAGCAAGTGATCGGAGTCTCAATAAGCAAAAGACAATTAGGAGCGCTTTCATTGCGATACTCTATTGTATGTTTCACGTAAACTTACTGAAGTCTAAAGAGGTGTGTTTTGCCTTTCTTCTCATAAAAGTGGGTTTTGCAAATCAACTTGTTTGAGTTTAACTCTATGTTTGCTTTTCTTTTTTTTTCGCAGATCGTTAGTAAGGAAGGTACACTGCAGTACCTTCCCCTATCATGAATCCAGAATCATGGTGAAAAGCCCGACTTCAATATTGGGGAGTGTCCACCTATTCTTGATGATATAGTTGCTCGAATCACCGCTTCTACTCAATCTTTAGTAGTTGCTGACAAACATACTAGTAAGATTTCTCTGGCAAAACTTGCCTGTTCTCTTGCAAACCTTGACCTTCCCTTGTGATGGAAAGGCTTACTTTCTGTTGACGATACGCTCTTTTTTTCTTTTACGAAAGGACAGGATCCAAAAGCAACAAATAATAATATTAAGCTCAGGAGATTTTCGAAGTGTCCGATGTTTATAAGCAGTAGTTCGAGTTATATTGCAACCCTACTCTTTTAGAGTTCTTATCACCAGAGTAGGTGTGTAAATATGAAGATAGATGGGATATATAGGAGAACAATCAGATCCCCAATTGAAGTTGGTTTGCAAGGATTTTTTTGTCTGTGTAAGGTTCTGACTGGCAATTCATTTGTCTGAAGCGCTTTTTTGAGTCTAGTTTGAAACCTATCCATATGCTCTTTCTCACTTCGTAATCTGCAGTAAGTGGAAATTTTCTACCCTAAGATTATTCCTTACCTCGTAGTCGACAGCTTCCAAAGTCCGTTCGCGAATAGAGAATCTTCTGTGATGATGTTCAATTCTTCGTTCCCGGTAGCGTGACTACACTACAATTTCTAAACAATAGGAGTTGATAAGCTTGAGAAGACAAAAACGTCACCTGATTATTGGAGAGTTCACTCTTAAACTCCAGGGTTGTGAGAAATGGGTTCCAACAGGATTCAGTCGTGGATGTGATGAATCCATTAAAATGAAAAAAAAAAACACCTTTTGGTTACATTTTAATATATCTGAGACAACAGGTCAAATTGATCCAGTTCGCGTGGGATCGATCTAGTTTGAGCTCTATTAGAAATATATATACCCAAATATTCTCTACAAAGGGCCTTCTTGTTTCTCAGTTTATATCATATGGCACTTGAAAAAGCCGCAGCTTGAATATAAATGAGGAATACGGTATCAAAATAACTGCAAGTCAAAAGGAAAAGTTGAGCAATCAGTAAAACTGTTCAAACCTCCCATTTGTGTGGCCTGGACATCCAGTCCAAATCACAGACGGATATTTGTTTCCTTTCGCGACGGATGCACCACAGCTAATCATGGATCTAACTGCTCATCTAGGTCTTTAAAGTACATGCATACAGAATTGCCCATAAAATAAAAAGTGCCGATAAGAAGAAAATAAAATCACACACTCAACCTGATACCTTAGCAAGTTTTAGATCGATAGTTTCTTCTCATCACTAGACTGTAGAGTTAAAGCTCATCAGGCTCATAGTTTTCTGTTTCACTTACTATATATCCACAAAGCCACTTGACGTGAGAAATTAATTCAATCTTGCCAGTCGGAGTTTTCCACAATTGATGCGTTTCTGGTTCAGATTCAAGAGGTTTTGCATGCATATAAGTCTACAATTTTATCCGTTATTTTCAAGGAACACAAAGAAATTGTGAGATGGTAAATCCGGAAGATTCACCAGGGAATAATTGAGATTCAAAGATCGACTGGCTTACACTCCTGTAGCATACTCAGCTACAACTCCATCACAGCAAACAACCGACTGATTTCGTGCTTAACAGTGAGAACAACTCCAAACGCTAGCAACCCTCTAACAACATATCAAAATGTACATATGGAAGAACTTTCTCGTCCTAGGGTGAAGAAGTTCTACATTTACATTGTTTGCAACATTTTTAGTTCCACGGCCTACATAAATGAATCTGTCTCTCTTTTATTTGCCCATTTCACCATCTTGCTCCTCCTTGATGTACAACGGAGTGGAGTACAGACTTTAGTAGAAAGCAAACCTTGATATAGGCAGACTCACGGATCAATACTAGATGTGAGGTGCAAAAAATCTTCGAGATTGAGTTCTTCGTTTCTTTTGCGACTTCTTTTCTCTTTCCCTCCTGCGCTACCTCTGTGGTATCTTTGGTTTTGAGTATTTGAGACCTTATTTTTTTCTGTTTTTCTTCTCAAGGAAACGCCAAACCACTTCTTTCTTTCACCTCATCCACAATCCCGGCTTGCTATTACTTGCACTTGGATCCCATACAATCGAGCAACAGGTGGGATTGCTCGAGTTATAGTGGCTATCAAAAGGTTCACTGAGTGGCCTCATAGCAGATCTCTCTTGTGCGTCCTGCGGCTCCCAGATCTGCCCTAGTGCTATCGACTATTGTGCGGCGCTCAATTGAGTTAGGATCTGTGTTAGGTTGCGAAGACGCCAGAACGGATAATTTGAAATTGTGTTGAGTCCTGATAAGATATGGGCTTATGTACGACGTTGTACGCTGAGGCAGATGACGTCTCAGTTCCTGGCTCTGACTCAGGTATTTTGCACCTCATGTAAGGAAATAAATTTTGTAATTAGGATTGATTGACAGTAATTATCCATTAACAGGGGTGCCTTGAGAAGTTCTAGTCTTTTTTTACAAAGTCTTTTTGGCTTTCTGCCTGTACAAATTGTGAATGGTTTATCTGGCTATCTCGAAATATAGAGCGAAATATAACTCTGGGATATAAAAGAGAGTTGTGTTCCGCCCTAGCTGCTATAAAACTGTTTGTATGTCTGGTTTTTTCTTTTTTACTTTTTCTCCTGTATAAATAGTTATCAACATAATGCAAGTTAAGACTTTATTTGCTACAGTAATGATCGCTCTTGCGATCAATGTTTCATCGAGTCCAATTCCAGTTGCCGACTTCCCACATGGAGGCAAGCCAACTCTCCCATTCACTCCTCATGGTGGTAAAGCAGGCTCAGGACCTTCTATCCACCCAGGTAGCCCAGGTAGTCCAGGTAGCCCAAGTAAACCAGGCTCAATTCCTTCTCATACCGGCAAGCCAGGCTTCCCACATCCTTCTCATACAGGCAAGCCAGGCTTCCCATATCATAACACTACATCAACTTTCATCCCACACTTCCCAACACCATCTGCAAAGGGCGTCTTTCCAAACCACCACAAGCGTGAGGAAGAAGCTGACGCAGTCAACATTGTTAATATTGATATCAGTAGTGTTGACACTGAAGAAGCCGAACCAGTTGCTAAAGATGATAAAACTATCTCTTTCGATTCCGAGGTTTTGAAATCAGAAATTGAAGCATTGGAGAGAACACTCGAGTTATTGAATAAGAAAATAGATGAGAGTGCAAAGACAGTCGTCAGTCATGATACTGAAGAACAAGAGACCCCTAAAGTAGACACCGAAGTTAATGATGTTCCTGTTGTCGACACTGATGAGACTGTTCCTGTTGTCGACACTGTTGAGTCTGTTCCAGTTATCTCAGAAGATATCGTCAATGAAGAGACATCTGTTGAGTCTGTTCCAGTTAGTTCAGAAGATATTGTTGATGAAGAAAAACTTGTTGAGACTGATTCCAATAGTGATCAAAGCTTAACAACAGGCTCAAATGAGAGTACTGACTCAGAGGAGGAAGAGTCTGAACCTGAAGGAAGTCTTCAAATTCCAGAATTCTGGATATTTGCAGTAAACAACTGATTCCCTTACGTTCACTTTTCAATTCCCCTTCTTTTTGCTTTCTTCAATTTTCATTTGAATAACTTAACTTTTTTCTGAAAAAGAAAAAAAACAATATATTTGAATATACCCCTTTCTTCATTCAACATTTTGCTTTGCTTCGCTTTGCTTTGCCATTTTTTTTTCAACAAGGTTCCCTTCGTTATACAAACACTAGCTGGTTGGGTTTTAGAGGTTTGGTCATCGGTATTTTCGGTTTTTCAGTTCTACAAATTCTATAATTACAAATAAATTGAAATGATTTCGTTTCTATGCAAAATGTGCCATCCAGGTGATAGCTAAAATCTAGATGCGATACGCACACAAAATAATATCAAAGGCAAACAAACGCTCACTCATCCTTCAAGTAATCAAAACTTCGCAGACAAACATTGAGCTATTTGAAGCGAAATAGCTGCTGCTCTTTTTCATAATCGTTTCCATCCAGAAGTATAGGTTTGTTATATATGGATGGATCCATTCAAGGGCTTATCAATCAAACTGTTGATGTTGGCCGAAACAACTCGTCAAAACCGATATAAGGTTATCGGAACTAACGAGTTTTTCTTGACTCATTTTCCTTATAATTTTTCACTTTATAATATATGAACCAAGAAGAAGATGAAGAAGAAGGACAAGATCAGGAGATAAATGTACAACTACGACTGCTTGATTTTTTAAGCTAGCCACACTAGAGAACATATATATTACTTCAATGATAATTCCCGAGCCTTGTACCAAGGTGCTTTCCATTCAGTCACATACGGTCCATGGTTATGTCGGAAATCGAGCTGCGACTTTCCCTTTGCAGTGTTTGAATTGGGATGTTGATACCATGAACACAGTGAACTTCTCCAATCACACAGGCTATGGAAAGGTGCATGGAACAGCGACAACTGATTCACAGATATTAAGTCTTTTTGACGGACTAAAGAATATCGGTTGTGAATATGATGCACTTTTAACTGGATATACTCCAGATTGTTCATCTTTGAAGGCTGTGGGCGAAGTAGGTAATTATCTCAAGACCAAAAATAACGAGATGATATGGCTATTGGATCCTGTTATGGGAGACGAGGGCCAGTTGTACGTTGATGAATCCGTCATACCAATATACCAGAATTTATTGAAGCAAGGCAATGTTGACATAATAACACCAAATCAGTTCGAGGCAGAACTTTTGGTTGGATTTGAAATAGATAATAAAAAAAGCTTACAGAGACTGATAAATGAACTTCACTCCACTTTCAAAATAGATCATGTAGTGATATCATCATTGTCCAAGTCATTATCACAGTCTCTAAAAATAGCCAACAGTTCTGACGATCTTGAATACATTTATACGATCGTTTCTTCAAGGCCTGAAAAAGCAATAGATGTATCTGAAATTCCAGTAGTGGTGTTCACTACTCCATCGATTGACTCATATTTCACTGGAGTTGGAGATCTTTTTTCAGCATTGTTGTTGGATAGGGTTTATAAATACACAAAAGAGCTGAATTCCAGGATACATGATGCTAGGGAAGGAAAGGTTTTAGTCGATTCAGTTTGTGAAGTGTTAACAGTTATGTCCAAAGTATTGAGAAGAACACAGCTAATGGTGTTTCAAAGATTAGGGAAAACCGTCCGAGCCAGTGTTGGAAATGCTGCAGAGATGAAAGAGTGTGAGTTGAAAATTGTGGAATGCAGAGATTACTACTCTACGAAGGAAAGATCATTTCAAGCTTATTATTTGTGATATATAAAACAAGTTTTACCTAGCTTTTACATCATCTAAAAAAGTAGTGGTCAATTTTCAACTTTTTCCATGTTTAATACCAACAATCCAAGCCCAGGCTTGAAAGTAAGATGATCATAAATGAAATTTCATCCTTATGAAGCATTAAAACTTCTAGGTTCCTATTTCTGTGCTCTCTCTACTTTAATATAAGATGTTGAAACTTTTGAGTTCCCTTCCTAAACTCAACAAGAACCGTTTGGGATCATGTTTTGAGTTGAAAGTCAAACAGGTTTTTGAAGAACAATTTGTTCAACAAAGACAGTTTCATAGTTTTTGTTCCTTGAAACAGGAGAATTCACTTGATAAAAAGGTGAAGCTAAGGCTATTTGCCATGCCCAAGCAGAGATCAAGATATATTGGTAAAGGTGGTGTTGTTATCACAACGCTTGCTAAGAAATTCGACTGCAAGTTTCATTTTAGATCACCAAAAGATAAACAGGAAGATAGTGTTATAATTTCCACTGGAAAAGTAGCTGACCTTTGCAAGGCGATTGCATTATTCAGTCAAAGAACACTTGATAACTCTCGTACGAAGACTGAAGAGCATGAAATAACTGAATTTGTTGACACTCAAACCAAAACGCAATGTCAATTGTTAATTCCAGATAGGCTGATGGGTGTTATCTTTGGAAAGAATTCAGCAAGACAAAAGGAAATAGAAAGCAGATTTGACTGCTTTTTAAGAGTTACTGATATCTGTCTACCTGGATCAAATGAAAGGCTTCTCACGATTGCTGCTGTACCAGAGGATCTTTATGATATTTTATTGAAAGTGATGGAATTTTATTCAGAGTGCTACGAGGAGTCAAACAAAAGCATGAGATTCTATAGCCCTGCTAAACACATTTATAAAAGTGATGCTCCGCCCGATCATTATGCATTCTCAGCAACATTGAAATTCCCAACTGAGAATATGGGCCGTATTATTGGACATTATGGCTTTAAAATTGAAGAGATTAGAAGAGTCTCACAAACTGATATCATAATCAGTAAAGATGAAGATCCTGAGACACAGACCAAGTCTATTGACATATATGGTAACGAGGATGATGTTAAGTTTGCTCAAGTTTTGATCGAAACAGAGTATAACAGAATAGGCAATAAAAGGGCACGTAAAGATTGAAATTGTAGCAGACTAACTTGATGTATATAGATAATTCGAAGACTAAACAATCTCATTCATGTTGTAGGCAACTAACAAGTGTTGTTCATATTCCAAATATGAATAGCTCACAGTAACCAACATAGTACAAACATCTATACACCATCATAGCTGGTTTTTTTTTATCATTGCAAAAACTCATCTCCAGCGTTGATGATTCGATTCGTATTTAAATCTTCATTCTAGCAATTGAAGTGGAAGGCTTATGCAAATCCAAGTCAGCAACAATGTTTAAATCTATCGTACGACCAACTCAACGTTGGCCTTTTTCTCACTCATTGCATTCCACATCAGCTCAAAGGCCATTTCATACTCGATTTCCATCCAGAAGTAAAACGATAAGTTTGAATGAAACGGAAAACAGAAAGAAGGACACAGTAACTGCATCATCGGAGGTACCAAATAAAAGTAATTTTTCTATTTCAACTCAAGACCTGAAAGTCGAGAAAACAAAAAAACGTGAAAGTCAAGTTAGATATAGGATGATCATGACTAAAAGCGAGGTTGGTTCCTTGATAGGTTTTTCTGCCAAAGTACTACACACAATCATCAACACCTTCAATGTATCTGTAGAAATTCCAAAAACTTATCCAGGCGATATCTTCCTAGATAAAGTTGTATCAATTTCTGGCACCGTTGATAATGTGTGCGATGCTATTGGACTAATATCACAGAGAATGGCCACAAAGTCAATGGACCCCAAAGTTGGCTCACTATCTATTGATGTCAACGCGCCAACCTCATTTGTCTCTATACTTGTTTCAAACAGCGTTGCTGGTGTGATCATTGGAAGAAGAGGTTCCCATTTTCAGCTGCTTCGAGACAAATATCAAGTTGAGGTCGGCTTACCAATGGACCTCCTCAAGAACTCGAACGAACAGGCACTCGAAATAACTGGTAAACCACACAATATTACCAAGTGTTTGAAGGAAATTTCTCTCCACTACAACAAATCGGTCACTGGACCGGATTTCAGTTACTACACTCCAAATGTTTTCAAACACAAAGGGGAATTTATCAAGGAGTCAGACTTTCGCCAAACTTTATCGTTCCCGTCTCTGTCTGCACCAGTAATTTTTGGAGCCCGGGGAAGAAACATTCATAAAATTCGAAGGATAACTGGAGCCAATATAAATCATTCAATAATTGATGGCGAAATTATTTTAGCTATCAACGGCAATGAAGAAGATGTGGAACTTGCAGTCCAACAAATTGTTAACTCCAGCAGAAGAAAAAAATGATTTCAATATAAATGATTTCATTCAGTAAACATCTTGGAATTAGACACAAAGAATGCATCTCACTATTTTGTTATAGTAGTGACCTTCAAAAGAAATTATCACTTTCGCGTCATTATGATTCTTCTTGAGCTGGGTTTTTGATCATTTGCTCACTGTTTTGATTATGAATCATAAGTGTTCGTTCTGTATATAAATATATAATCGTATCAGGTGTCTAGGTTCACCACAAAAATGTTTAGAAAAAGGGGGATGAGCCAAATACTTCAGACAAATGCTAATAAAAATTCTAATTGAAAAAGTCTTCAAAACAAGCGAAGTGAAAAATCGTTTATACTTTTGAGTCTACTTGCGTGGAACTTCGACGTCTCTCACAGAATCAACCCAGTCTTGGGTACTCATATGTGACAACCTACTCAAAGCTCTAGCAAATGCAAACCTCTCCTCATCAAGCTTAGCAAACATCGAAGCTTGTTTTGCAACATTTGCATCAATGCCGTGTTTCGTAACCAACTCATCGTCAATAGGCTCTACATCAGGCTTCTTTTTGTCGGCATTTTTGCATTCCTGCAACGTGTAATTATCAATCAAATCTTCAGGCTCAACAAATAGATTGCTGAAAGGAGCAGGAGAGGTGACTGCTAATCTACCATGCGCATCATATACAGCGTCCAAGAAAGTGATAAACCGTCTCACTTGATCTCTCAAATTGACTGATAAATATGGAATGTCTGTGACAATAAATGAAGAGTATGTTGAAGCCAAGGTTAAATAATCACCAGCTGCTAATGGTTCACCGCATAGCTCATGGAAGGTGAATTGCGCAACATACGGAGGGGTTGACTTTGGGACTCTTAATACTCTACCCCAGATACTAACCTCTAGATCAAATTCTGCAGTATGACGTTGACTAAAGAAATCATACCAAAGATCGATGTGCTGCCTTTGCTCCTTTTTGGATTCCGGACTGTTGTATGTGATACCTTCCTTTGGATGATAATAAACTGATGAGAGTGGTCTTTCAATCTTACGATAATCTGTAGGCGAATTCAAAAAGACGACTTCGGTCATTTTCTTGATAGCTTCGATACATGGTATAAAACTCTGTCTTTGGACACCATTGATGTACAAGTCATCAGGAGCTCTATTAGATGTTGCAAAAAGTATCAAACCATGATCAGGCTGCAATACTGTCATCAATAACCGCCTCAATAACATTGCGTCTGCAACATCAGTAACCTGGAACTCATCAAAACAAAGGACAGTTGATTCTTGGGCAATCTCAGCGGCCAAGATTGGGATGACATCAATATTCGGCAGCCCGTGCTTGATCTTCAACTGATGAGACCTCTTATGAACTTGTTGCATAAACTGATGAAAGTGAATTCTTCTTTTTGTCAAATTTTTTGGTATCGTAGAATAGAATAAATCCATCAACATGGTTTTACCACAGCCAACATCCCCATATAAATAAATCCCATGTGGCTGCTCTCCAATTTGCAGGTTATTTGACAGGGGTTTCTTCTTTCCAAACATGGAACTGAATACTTTCTTGATTCCGGTTTTTGGTTTCAAGTCATCAGCATCTGGAATTTCAACATGTGGAGGCTGGTATGTGATCAAACTTTGGTACAAAGTTTCCAAGTTCGAAATGATACTACGCTGATACTGGTCGTCCCTCAATTTCCCCTTCTTCACATGCTCGTTATACTTCTGTAGCGGTGTTACATCTAAATTGGATAGCCTAGACGAGAAACATGCAAAATTTCGTTTTGAAGATCCAAGTATAAGGTAGCCCAACTTTTTTCCTCTTTGCATGGATGTCCTCACCGTACAGTTCATCTATTCCCTTTACTTTAATCCGACAAACTGTGAACCTTCGTTTCAAATTCTATTTCATTTCATTTCATTTCTTTTGAACCCTCTTATATTTTGATATATTTTTGTGTACTGCTCTATCGTTTTTCCTTCTCACTCGATTCCTACACTACACGGATCATTATTATTAAGGAGCCGAGAAGCAATTGAAAAGTTATTCATTATACACTACCATAATAATTTCAAGTTACAAAACTGAAGAGAGGATGATTAAATGATGATGAAGCTCCAGGAAAACAGCAGTCATATCCAAGTAGAGTCAATGGTATTCGAGGCGAGATGAGTTTAGCAGACCATCCATAAATGCCACCCGTCAATTTCGACACCGCCACGAATAATAACTTCAACTTCCTCTTCATCATCACGATCAAAAAATTGAACGATACTACCATCAACACAAAACCTCAATTTTGAATTGTCCTTTTCTAGTCTTCTATCAATCTTCAACACAATCTCCTCATGCTCTTCATCTATTGGAATGTAGCTAAGTTTGAAGTCTGGGTTGTTGATATGTTTACCATTCTCATAAGCCAGAAACATTATCCCCATCAAGTTTTTCACATTATCAGACTCCTCTAACGGCATGCCTTTCAACTTTGGTTCAATGTATGGTATTTCCAACAAGTTTAAGTTTGTTTTGAAATTTTTGAATCCACCATGTGGAGATATGTTGAACGACTTTTCAAAATAGCTCAACGGTGTGATAACAATGTATGAGTGGTCTCCATCCATCTCTTTCAAAATCTCACCACTCCTGTAGTCTTTAACCATCAAATCACCGTTATACTTCTGATCTTTGGTCTTGATGTTCGAGTCAACAGCAATACCAAACCTTTTCAATCCCAATCTCCTCAATTCTGGCGTATCACTGTCGGCAACTATAGAAGCATGAAATCCCCACGAGCAAACTATAAAAAATTTGATCTCATCTATCGGTTTAACTGGTTTTGAGTGGTCTATTAAGTGCGAATCACCTTTGAATTGCAGTTTGTACAATGGAAACTTTGTTTTCAGGAGAATCCCATTGATGACTGGCCTAAACAAATTCTGAATAGATAAAACAGGCGTGTTGATTTGTAAGGTTGATAATAATCCATTCCCCGTTCCAGCAGAAATATTAGCAAAATAAATATCTTGATTTTTCAATTCATTGTTCTTTGACAATGAAGGCAACCCATTTATGAACTCATGAATTGAAGTATCACCCGAAATGAAAACTATGCAACACAGCTTGTCTTTCCTACCATTAAAAGCTGAAGCTATTTCCTGAATATGATGTTCATGAGTGGTCTTTATATAATCATGTTTCAAACCCAACATTTCGAATAGATTCTTCAAAATAGTCGCATATAAATCTTTTCCAGCATCATTTCTACCTGTGCCTGATTTGATGGAATCTATAACCAACAAGCTTTCCAGTCTCAAATGTGCTGGCAAGTTTTGGGAATCGATATGAGGTACGTCTTTCGAACTATGATCATCTCGATCTAGTTTAGAAGTCAATAAATTGTACTCCTTATCTGTGGTTTGCAATGAAATTAGTAATGCTGGTTTGGAAGGGCCATCTTCAACAACCAATATGTTCTCAGTATCAGTATCAGTATCAGTGCCCATTACTTTTACTTTGACCTCCCAGAAGCACTGAGAACAAAGTGCTCAAGATGTGTATTACTCATGAAATATATTTAGTTTTGCCTGCAAAAAATCGTTCTTATCTTTTCAACTGTGCACGAACCACACTTTTCAAGAAACGTTTTCAGTTTTAAAATCATTACCGAAGAGTAATATGAAGAAAGCAGAATACACGATTGAGTGACTACTGATGAATAATTCAAGTAGAGAGCAATGACAATCTGTGAAGAAGAAGACAAAATTAAAGAAATAAACCCCACTCCCAATCTTTTTTAAGAAATTAATATTTAAACCCAAAACAACAACAACAACCAGAGATAACAAACGAAAAAAATGCTATTAATTTGAGTCAACAACTTCTTTTATCAGCTGTTGAACCAAATTCATGGTATAGCCGGGTCCGTAACCGTGGCATTGCTCTTGGCCTCTCAATTTTGCCATAATTTCAGCAATATCGATTTCCAAGTCTTCGTGCTCTAAACTAAATTGGTGTAAATAGTCCCAAACTGCCCCTATGGTCAACACTTGATTCCCTTCATTTTCATACGTCAAATCTGAATATTCATATGCCTTCATCAAGTTATGTGGCTCACTTGATACAATATCAGTTATGAACGTCTTCTTTGTGAGTGGGAAAGTGAATTCGTTCTCTGCTAATGATGAGCCAGCATCAACCTTTCTTAACAAATAATCGTTGGACAATATTGAGCCATTCTTCAAAAGTATTTGGTTCTCAGTATCCAAAACAACATTTTCCTGCTTGAGGTTTTCCAACTCTTTCAATAATCTTTGCTTATCAGCTTCTGATTTGTTCAACTTGGTTGATAACTCCTTCAATTTTGATTCCTTACGTTCTCTGAACAGTCTCTGGGCAGCTCTGTTCTGTGCTTTCCTTTTCAAATAAAGTTCCTCCTCAGTTAGATCCAGCTCTTGCTTGTTATCGACAACATTCGCAATGTCAGATGAGCTTTCATCGCTAATGGTAGACAGATCTATCTTAGAGACAGCATTATTCAAGCTATACAACTCTGCCTCTTTCTTGATACACTCTTCGATTAATCCATCATCCGGTGGATTGTTACTCAAAGGTGGGGAGGTGAGTGAATTGTTGAACTGAAGATGATGTTGATTCATATGAGACGTTGTCAATAACTGATCTGCTGTTACATTGCTATTCAAGGCCCCATTCAACTGCATTGGTGAAGAATGATATTCATTCCAAAATATTGACTCCGAGTTTAAAATATTTTGCGGAGTTGTATTCTTGAGTTCCGCCATTTGATGAGATTGCAGAGGACTTAAGTTTGTATAGTTGAAATCCATTTTTGTGGTTCTCCTTCTAAACAAATTTCTAGCTGGTCTTTCTGAAGCGAGGGTAAGATAGAGATGGGTTGCTTGCAAAAATATTGAATGAATTGAAGCTGAAGTACTGTTAATTTTGTCACTATTTTTTTTTTGTCAAAATGGATATTACTCGTTCTAAATTCAAACATATTGGTGATTAAGCGCACTACTTCAATTAGATGTGTTAAGGTCGAAGATCAACTTGAGATCAACCATCTATTCACCTGTGCTGTGATCATAGTATTATGCGTATATATTACAGTTACTTTTTAGCCCTTGAAAGACCTATTGTTGAGAAAACTCCAATTTCTAATATCTACTAGGACTTTTATCCCTTCTCCTGTCGTCAACATCACTTCGCACGATATCATTATCTTTCCCTTTGCCATGTGGCGTCTCCACAAAGCAGTAATCCAAATCAACTCTATTACCTAAAATCTCAACACCGGCCTCAAAATGTGGCAATTTTCCTCTACACAGACTTATTGCTTTGAAGCTACTATCAAAATCTTTGAACTCCAAAAAACAGTAACCTTTACAGTACCCTGATTGCCTATCCAAGTTTAAATGAACGCTGGAAATCTTTCCAAACTCTTCAAAGATATCAATCACATCCTCTTCTGTTGTCTCTTCGTGGAGGTTTGTCAGAATTGTAACGTACCCTTCAATTGATGATACTATGGGAATTCCTTCTTTTGTTACTGGTCTTTCCCCTCCCGAGAGAAAAAAATCATCCAAAGAGTTCGCTACTCCTTGAATTTTTAATTCCTCTGTGGCTGTTGGATTTTGATTAGGCATATGTGATGATTCCAGTATCGAGTCATCCTTCATATCTATATCCATTCTCTCTAACTCTTGGTCTTCTGAAGACATTGCTTCGATATTTCTTTTAGGCAAAATTTGATTAAACGATACCAATATAGCACTCAATAAGGTCGGGTCTTATACTAGTACGATACTTGCAAGCTCTTTGCTGTTCTTGGAGGTTTAGCTGGTTTACTTTCAGATATTTGTTTGGTTTTTTTTTTTTGAAAAAATCAACTCTAGCCCGCTACGCATCTAGTAACGAAGACTCAAGTCATTCAACATGTTGTATATAGTGATAAAATATTCGAACAAACTATCTGAAAATCAAAAATATATCTAGATGCTCGGTTTCATAGACTCAAAATAAAACAAGAAGCGTGAACAAAAAAAAAAAAAAAATTATACGCTCGAAACAATAGCATTTGCATTCTTCAAAACATCAACCATCTTCAAACACTCCTTTCTTCTAGCAACAGTCAATTCATTCTCCTTGACCAAATCTTGCAAGTTAAGGTTACCGTATAGTTTCTCTAATAACACTTTTTGAATCTCAGCTCTTGATGTATTAATCAACTTCAACATAATTGATTTTGGAATGATATCAGCAATTGTTCGTTTGACAATAGTAAAGTAGGCTTGAATCAATAACTTGATGCACTCTGTGTCTAGCGTTTCCTTTTCAGTCATTTGACCAGTAGCCCTCAAGACAGCTGGAGGTGGTTCCATAGCAGCTAATCTCTTCTTATTCTTTGAACTGAAGAAGCCAGAGAAAAATGATCCATTTCTTTCTTCTTCTGAAATGGCGGATGGGGCTGGTGACGCTTTCGAAGGGATAACCTTACCTGTTTTTGGATCGACTTGAACTTCCGGCTTTGGGTGAAGTTTGGCTTCTACTCTAGCCATTGCCTGTGGACCTGATAACATATCTGGGTGAGCTGTATTGATGTATGTTTCTTCAGCATTGATGATATCAGCTACAAATTTGTTGGTAGGAATCAAAGCTTCTCTCATGTACTGAATGAAAATGTTCGAAATCTGTTCTTTCAAACCTGGGTATCTTGCATATTCTGGTTGCGAAATGATCTGTGACAAGATTCTAACCAACTCATCGAAGATCAAATTGACACATCTCAAGGATGGGTCCTCGAATCTATGTATTTGCTGTTTGACTAAAACTTCAAATGCTTGAGTTCCAACAAATAATGATGGAGCTGAACCACTAGAGTTGTACATGATGGTTCTAATATCACCATCTTTGATCTGGTCAAATGGATCCAAAGACTCGATACCGTTTTTGAAGATTTCGTGAAAGACAAAACTGATTCTTGCACCCCCGCTTAACTCGAGAGAACTGATATCTTTAGTTTCACCATCCAAAATACCATTGTAATCTTTACAGAAATCAGTGATCACTGTTAAAACAATTGAGCTTGGCGAATCTGCAATTTCAGGACCCAAAGACAGTAGCTCTGTGGTATACTTTTTCAAAGCCGTCTCAATTCTCATCTTGATATCTGGCAACGTTTGTTTGATATGATGCAACAAGATTGAGTTCAATTTCTTGGCCAAATATGGAGTACCACAATAATGAGCCTTTGATCTGTAGGCTGGATGTTCTTCAAAATAGATCTTTTCGTCTGACAACGCTTCTCTGATTGTCTTTCTTTTTTCAATATCTTTTTGCCCTCTATTGATGACTGGAACGTATCCAAATCTAAGTGGAATCACCCTGCCTGCCAAAATATCGATAACATCAGTACCTTCATCCATCAAATCAACTTTAGTTAAAACACCAATTGTTCTGGTACCTTCTGGATCAACTTCCCTGGCTAGTTTCAAACCATCGGAATTGGCTAAATCAGTGTTTGATGCATTGACACTCAAAATAATAGCATTTGGCTTTGAGATAAACTTCATTATCATGTCTTTGATTTGTTTTTCGATATCTTTTGGTTGATCGCCGACGGGAACTTTTGTTAACCCTGGCAAATCAACCAATGTTAAGGTCAAAACGTGAGGAGAGTATATTTTCAAGTTGATCGGGATTGGTGAAATACCTTTATCACCTGTTTTGGAGTCGGTTTCTCTAACAATTTCGTCTCTGATTTCATCAAAGTTATAAAACTTCTTATTTGGAACGTGTAAAAATTCACCCCATTCTTCAGCATTATCTTCTGATTTTTTTCCCTCAACATCTGCGGATTTGATGTCAATCAATGAATCGGACTTGGTTGGCCTTCTATTCACCAATTGCAAAACCAAAGGCCTTCTTGTAACGATACCAGTACCTCTTGGCAAGAAATCTCTACCAACAATATTTTCCAAAACCGATGATTTCCCTGATGATTGTGAACCAACCACAGTGATTTGCGGCAAATCAACTGGCGAAGACGAACCGCCGCCCAATGGCGACAAAGCATCTTGCAACTTGTTGATTGTTGAAATTAATGTCTCATCCATAGCCATCTTTTATCTATATTATGATCAATTTAATTACAATAGAATGAAGAAAACAAATTTATTTGATTCGAACACTCAAGAGCACTGTCAGTCTTTATAAATCAAACAAAGTTTTCACAGGGATCTCTCTTGTTGGTTGTATCAGACCTCAGCCAATGTGGCAATGTTATTGTCCGAAGACAAAACAAGAAAACAGCATTGAGAATTCAGAGGAAAACAAGCAGAAAAGTTGCCGTTTGAAATAAAGACCAAAAACAGAATTACCTAAATAGGAAGTCTAGCAATTTTGTTTTGGACACGACTAATCGCGAAGATAAAGAGGTAAGGACCAAAGCATTAGATTTAACCTCAACCATATGAGCCATTCATTTCCACTCCATTATAGACAACAACATACTGCACACATTGAAAGAAAGACTCGTACTTTGACCTTTTGATAGGACAGGAAGAAGGGGTAGGAGAGTTGAAAAGAAAAGAAAAGAAATAAATGAATCGGATATCGCCAAAGCTGACAAAAGCTGTAGTGAGTGTGCAACAGGTGCATGCCTCAGAAATGATAAGAAACCTTTCCTACCAATTGACAGTTGTCAATTGAAAAGGTGTATGCTCAGATATACATTTTGTAGATCACCTTGATATACTCAGGTGTGGAACCTGATCACCTAGCTGAGCGTCACCCTCTGTAGCTCCAAACCTAACTCAGTTTACCTCTGGACCGAGCCGCATATCTGACTTGTTGATCGGTTGTGCAAACCATTAAGATGAACAGTGTGTAGTCTTTTGTGAAGCAAGTCTTCCGATTTGACTCCAACATATACGACATGCAGGCCTCTTATCTTATCTTTCAAATACTCAAGCACGCGATTGAAAAAAAAAAAACTGGCAACATTTTTGGCCATACTAGAACTGACGGTATCACAAATGATACAGCAACACAGTACAGCAGGTGAAGGAGATGTCGCTAAATGCTTTCTATTTTTTGGTTGCTTTTGTAATCAGGCTGCAAACGGTGGATGGTTGCTATAAAGGTTTACGCTGTATTCTTGATCCGAGTTCATGTAAGATAATAATTTAAAGGAGAAACTACATACTTTTCAACTTACTGGATTGAATCTTATCCATGATAAAAGGGCAGATCATATGAGAAATACCAACTCTAAATTTCAGTTTTCAGGCAATCCAAGCAAATCTTTATATTCTCTCTCAGTCTTTAAATCCAACTCGACAAATTTGAAATTTTTCTCTTGAGTTGACGTGATTTTCGAGGAAAAAATTTCGGCTTTGTTCAACGATAAGATAAGGAAGTTGGCGGATCCGCATGAATTAGGGCAACAGCTGAAACATATATATATATATTTAACTCCACAATTAATACCAATAACACCAGTAATAGTTATATCAGAATTATGAGTCAGTGTTGATGTCTGTAATTTACACGATGAATCGGATATCATCCTACGTTAGCCCATACCTTCCAGCCATAGTGCTAGGTGCTAACTTGGTATACTCAGTTTCACCAATATTGAACAATTTGAATAATTATAAAGTGGAACATAAGATAAGGCGACATTTTCATGTGAATTCGACTCCACCCAACCTCTCAGTTTCGCCAAACATACAGATTAATTATCCACTAGGTATTGTTCTTCAGATTAGATGTATAATAATATCGTACTTTTGCCAAACTATTGGATTGCTGTTTTACGTATACTTTTACTTGGTAAAAATCAAAAGTCTGTCTTTATTCGCATTCTTCTTCTTCCAAGTGGTTTCAACGCTTTTGAGTGTCTATCAATTGGTTTCGTTCTATCGATTTAAGGTATTTCCATTCAAACTTCCCTTCACAAAGCATTCTAATCAAATCAAAACACCCAATGGTAACTCTGATGAAAGCCTCAGATCCAGAAACTCAATCACCTTATTTTCACCACCACAATTATTCAAATTTAACTCGGAACAGCATGTCGCACAGTATGATTCAAGAGGCTTGTTGGTTGATTATTTAACTCCAGATGATTACGATAGAGCAGAGTCGCAAGATCTTGCATTAACCACTGAGGGAACCGACCCAATACTGCAATACTATCATTCATCAAGCAATGGAGGTGGGGTATTCTATCTCCCCAACGACGATGTCGAAACCAGTGCATGTGATGGTATATCTCCATTCTCATCTCCCAAGAGGTCACAAGAACATCAACAGCGAGAATTCAAACTGAAATTTAGTGGCCCAATTATGGCAACTTTGTTAGCATTATCGCCAATCCAGAGCGAAGCGGTACCTATAACCAATCAGGATGGAAAGAAATTCATGGATTTCGAAACAAATGGTTCTTTTGAGTGGTACTTGATTGTTGGATTTGGCTTCTTGTGCTTATCAAAGTTGATCTCAATCTATAAGAACCACCGGTACAGATTTTTCATCTCAAGCTATTATAACTCTGACATTGTTGGCGGTGGAAATTTTGAAGTGTTTCAAAATAATATTTCAACACTTTCCGAGTTCATCTGCCTTTCGGTTATTGCTCTTTTGTCTTCTGTGATCAAAAAGGATGATAAGTTGACTGAAACACTTTTGAATAAATCATTTCTGTTTCAACCTTTTCGAGGAATCTGTGATAAAAAACTAACTGCAATGCCATCACTTATACTACTAGCTTTGAACTCTGTTATAATATTCCAGCTTTCGATCTGCTTTCACAAATTTAAGAACATCTATTCATTTGATTCGGAATTGATGGAAGAGAGTCTTTTCTCAAGCTTCTACGACGATGAAGAAGTTCTGATGAACCACGACACTAATTGTGATTTTAGACAAGATGAAAATCCTCTTTTAAATAATGTCAACAATCCATATGGCTCACCGCACCATATCATACAACAAAAGAGTTATGGTAGTTTGTTTTTTAGCAGCGGCAATTATCGAAACAACAATAATACCAACGGGGTGCAAGATGGTGGTGACGTTCATTATAATGATGATGACATCACAAAAGGATACTATTACTCTATTGTCGAACAAGATATTAGGAAAAAAGACGGTTGAAACAATAGATATAATCAACGTCAACGGGTGAATTGGATTTTTTTTTTTATGGTTTAATGATTTTTTTATTTCTTTAAATTATTTTTATGGGATTTTGGGGTAAGAGCATTTTTGCTGAAAACTTGTGATTGTGCGGTAAATGGTGGTTATGTTTCAGTATTTGCCAAAAGTGTTGGTAAAGTATGCCTAACAGAGTGATGTTTTGTGAATTTGGTCCTCTTTTGTCTACAATAGATAGCAAAATCGTCAATTTTGTTTTTCTTACTTTGTATCATAGTCATGAGTAGGGCTAGCACCACATCCACCAGATACAGGTACACAAACGCAACATGTAAGTAGAGCTTAGACTTTTGAGTTACTTAGTATGAATAGATATTGACACTCGGTACAGTCCCAGGTGTCAAGCCAGACTCTATGTTGAACCAATAAAGTGAAATATATCCACCCAGGCCTTTCCAGCTTTTCTGAGGGTTGGGCTAACAAGCACAACAAGGCACTACGATGTAAGTAACAAACGATAGATAAGATCAGCTCTACATTTCGTTGGAAGCCTAGCCTATGTGATGGATTTGTACACAATAAGCATTATCTCTTAATTCTATTATCTCTAAATGTGCTATCTGAAAAGGGGGTACAAAATGTGGAGGCGCCCAAAAAGGAAGTTCAATTTCCAGATTATATTTTTGCTGTATTCATACAAGTTTTCGAGAAATCATAACAAACGAACCAGATAAGTCAAATGATGTAACGTCTTGTAGATCGAATCCACTTATCAAGAAAGCATTATCTGGAGCGTCAGTGATTTGACGTATTTTGGAGGAGTTCTGGTGTGAAAAGTTTTCGGTCTTTACCAAGAGTAACCAAGAGACTCCAAGAATCTCCAAGAATCTCCAAGAATCTACAAGAGGGTGAGCCTTATCTGCGCTCCGATTACTAGCTGTCCCAGCTAGCTGTCCAATCACCAGTACTAGCCACTGACTAGTGGGATTGCGGTGAAAACAAATCCTTTAGTGGATCCTGCTACTCTGTAGCTAGCCCGTATCTGTCTGGACCGCTTGCTTGCTTGCTTGCTTGCTCATTCGTCCACTACCAAGATTCTCAAATGGCCCGTCCTAGCTAGACCAACCCACCCGTGAATTGCAACTCTACCTTTCAGCCACTACATCCACTACATCCACTACAGAGATACCGATCATTCAGATCACCCTAATACAAAAGACACGGACGGATCATCTTCAAAAATTACCCAATACGGAATATTTAAACTGATTACTTGTTTTCGAATGTGATTGGCTCAGGCCCGCTAATAATTCAGACAGCCAAAAAATGTTAAGTGCGTCAGTGTCATGACAGTTTGCTAATCAAGGAGGGTGCATAATCTACAGTATTAAAATTTGTTGACTTTCTTTATCAGTTCTTGAATTTAGTAACTGGCGTTTTTTGTCAAGTTGGTTTCAAATTTTTCATATAAAATGTTGACCAAGTTCTACGGTTGATGATGATATGTATGTACAGAGTCTACCAAACAAGTTACCCATTGGAAGAAAAATAACAAGGAACAATGAGTGATATTGAGAAAGGAGGAATCCACACAGTTCGTTCACCAAACGGAATCCTATTGGATTCGGATGCTGCTGATTTAGCAGCTTTGGGTTTGAAACAAGAATTTTCAAGAGATTACGGGTTTTTGTCTACGTTTTCGTTTGCTTTGTCGGTGTCTGGGTTGATGGGTACCATCTCCATCACGTATCTTTATCCTATGTGGGCCGGAGGAGCCTCTGCTGGTGTGTGGTGTTGGTTTGTGGGTGCCGTTGGTTGTTTGTGTATCGCCTGGTCGGTGCTGGAAATCACCTCGTGTTTTCCAACCAGTGGTGGTATGTACTATGTGTTGAAACATGTTGTTCCAGAGAGATACGTTCCCCTTGTCACCTGGATCGACGGTTGGTTGTATCTTACCGGTGCCTTGACAGGTGCTTGTAGTACCGATTTTGGTGCAGCCACCTTGCTTCTATCGATTGTTTCCATGTACACAGACTATGAATACGTTGCAACAAAAGGCCACACAACCGCTGTGGCCATTTTGATTATGATCACCCATGGCCTCATCAACTCTTTGCCAGGTAAGGTATTGTCCTCAATCACACAATACTACTGCATAGTCAACATCGGTACCACAATTGCCATCATCATTCATTTATTGGTCAAGTGTGATAACTTCAACTCAGGTTCATATGTTTTCAGTGATGTCATCAACAATACCGGTTGGTCAGCCGACGGTTGGGCCTTCTTGTTTGGTTTCTTAAACGTCTCCTGGGTTATGACATGTTATGATGCCACATCGCGTATGGCCGAAGAATCTCAGAATGCTGCAAAACAAGTTCCTCTTGCCATTGCCAGTGCTTTGACTACAACTGCTGTCTTGGGATGGGTCTTGTGTATTGTTTTCGCATTTGTCATGGGTACTGATTTGGACAGATTGTTGAATACCGCTACAGGTCAACCAATTGTTCAACTTTACTACGATGTCTTGGGTAAGACTGCCGCTACAGCCTACCTTTCCTTAGCATTTGTTATCTTATGGTTCTGCGGTGCAGTTGCAGTATGTTACACATCCCGTTCTATGTGGTCATTTGCTCGTGATAAGTTCCTTCCATATCCTGAATTCTGGCATCACTTGGAACCAAAAACTGGTGCTCCTATCAGATGTGTTTGGTTGATTGTTCTTATCAACTCTTGTATTTGTTTGATCAACTTGGGATCCACAATTGCCATGAATGCTATCTTTTCTGCTTGTGCCATCGCCACAGATTGGTCATACATTATCTGTATTGCATTTTATTTGTTCAATGCTGAAAAAATGGGTGTCAAGAAAGGTCCTTTCCATTTGGGTAGATTCACAAAGCCAGTCATGGCATACGCTTGTCTCTGGACAGTTTTTGTTTCAATCGTCTTTATCTTCCCAAATTATATGCCAGTTACACCACAAAATATGAACTATACTGTTGTTATTTTGGGAGCTGTTTTCATTGGAGCTGGTTCTTGGTGGCTTCTTGGAGCTAGAAAATGGTACAAGGGCCCTATTGAAAACATCGATGAGGAATACGAAAAACTTATCGATTCTGTTACGCCATTGCATACTCATAATTCACATTTGATAAAGAGATCAGTTACTGCAAGTCACAAAGAAGTTGATCCTGAATCCGACTAAGTGTTTTTTCTCTTTTGAAGTTTTGTCCTAGCATCACTAGATCCCGTACATTTTTATTTCCTTTTCATTCGATTCAATACTTGTCGACCTTCAACCAGTTTTGTTGTGAGATATTTTCAATTTTCCCGTTTCATTAGTCAGTCAATACATCTTCAATTTTTAAAATAGAATCTCGTAAAACTCAAGGACCTGTTCAATCTTTACGTTGATTACCCCTAGCATTCCCACAATTTGGCAGCAGAGTGCCTTCACCACTTCCTAATTCTCATTTTTTTTTAGCAAAAGCACACCAATACATTTATTGTTCAAATCATTTTTTTTGAGAAAGATAAAATTACAATCTTTGACCATATAATAAAGAGTTCGAAAGAAAGTTAAAAAATAAAAAGAGAAATTCAAAATGCTTGAATGTTTGAAGGCATTCAAACGTTCAAACGAACCACAAAATGAAGTCAGTCACGATAAAAACCTTACTCCTTAAGAAGCAAAGATGCAGCACCCATACCAGTACCAATACACATACTTATTACGCCGAACTCTCCAGCTTTCAACTCTCTTAATATGGTGGCAACTTGTCTTGCACCAGTGCAGCCCAATGGATGACCCAAAGCAATAGCACCACCATTTGGATTGACTTTGTCATAGTCCAAACCAACTGACTCAATCGAATACATACATTGAGCAGCAAATGCTTCATTGATCTCATAAACTGAGACATCGTCCTTATCCAATTGTGTCAACTTCAACAAGGCAGGGATAGCAACAGATGGGCCAACACCCATGATCTCAGGAGGAACACCAACAACTGAAGTATCAATAAATTTACCCAAAATCGGTAAGTTCAATTCCTTGGCTAATTTTCTGGTCATTAATAGAGCTAATGCGGCACCATCAGATACCTGAGACGCGTTTCCTGCCGTGGTAACACCGTTAAAGGCAGGTCTTATTTTGGATAAAGACTCCAGTGTGACGTTTGGTCTTGGACCTTCATCAACGGACACTGAAATCGTCTTTTTATTCTCTTCCTCATCTTCTATTTCAACCTCAATAGCCAAGATTTCATCCTTAAAATGACCGTTTTTGATGGCATCAGCTGCTTTCTGATAAGAACGAGCTGAAAAATTATCTTGCTTTGATCTTGGAATATCGAACTTTTTCGATACGTTTTCATTGGTGATTCCCATTGGAATCAAACACTTTTTGCCTTCAGCATCATCCAAAACATATTTTGAAATCTTTGGAGCGGCTTTGGGACCATAGTTGGAACTCATACTCTCAGCGCCACCGGCTAACCCACATTTGATTTGGCCAGACTTGATTTTCAAGGCGATATCATTGACAGCCATCAAACCGGATGAGCACTGTCTATTGACAGCCATGAATGGGACAGTCAGCGGAATACCAGCAGCCAACATAGCCGCCCTATGCTCATTGACACCAGCACTTGGGTTCAACACGTTACCGATCACAACATCTTCAATGGTGGTCAAATCAAAGTTGGAGGGCAACTTCGATATGAACTTCTTTGTCAATTTGCATAAAATCTCGTCTGAATTAACATCCTTGAAGGAGCCCTTGCCGCCTCTAGCAATCGCCGTTCTGTAGCTTTGGACTATAACAACATCACTATCATTTTTAGATTTTAATGATGAGTACTTCGAGTTGCTTAAATGTGATTGTATTTGATTTAATCTTTCAGACATGATAATAGTAGAACTTGCAGCTATTACTGAATGATTACTGTTTCATTCCAGAGAAGTCCTCTTCAATTTCCTTTGAATACTCGTCTTATTTATACTGAATGAATGATTCATGATTCTACTCTGCTTTTGTGTGGGGAAACTGAATAGTAGCATTCGGTTATTAAAAAAAATGAAGTTGTCCACCTCTTCCACATGCTCATTTCCATACAAATCCTTAACAAGAAATTTATTGTTTTGACTTCCTGATAAGGTAAAAACATCAAACTGCCGCATTTGATTATCCAAATCAGAAATGTAAACATTCAAAAAAAGTATGCATTCTAAAACAAACCTCTGGCGTTTAAGAAAGTTGGTTTGAAGGTGATATTTGAATACACATAGGCTACTGTGAGAAAGCTGGCTGATATCCAGCAATTGAGATAATTACAACGGTATCCATGTCAAACTCTGAGAAGTTGTATCGAGTGTCAGACGACCTGATAACTTTATCGTCATATTCCAACAGCACCGCAAATTCATCAGTGTCACCCAATGAGTTCCAACCGCAGGGTTCGAATGCTGACCAGATAGAATCGTCGATGGGGAGGAAAAACAATAAGAGTTTCAAAGGAATCATCAAAAAGGCTTTGAAGTCATCATCCTCTACGAGTAGTACACCCATAGAGCAGGAGGTATCCACATTTGGGATACGGTACGACGATATGGAGGTACTACACTCCGAATTCAAAAAGCCTGAGATTCCAAGAAGATCAACAATAGATGCTGCACTAAGACCTAAGCAGGAGACTACAGGAAAGTTTGAGGATGAGTCTCTTGGACTAGTAATCAGAACAGGACTAGAACTCGCAGGGAAAGCTTTATCCAAAGATAGTCAAAACAGTGGTGCAGCAGGACTCGAAAGCTATCAAGGTTCCACCAACAAATCGTCTTCTGTTTCTCTTCCCACAACTGTAGCGACTCAAAGACGAAGAAAATTGACACGAAGTCCATCTATAACATTCTGGAAAAACAATCAAACACCTCCTATCCTGAAGAATCCCTCGTCCTTCGGTTTATCAGCATCGGACACTTCAACGTTTGACGATCCTAAGGCCAGTATACCCCGAAGAAAATTCACACCACCAATGCCATCTGTTTCCAAAATCAATGCAATGTTTGAAGAATTTTTGACAAAGAGGACCTTCACAATGGATGCACGTCTAAAGATGAACGATTTACCAATTGAAAGAAAATGGGAAATGCTTACCGATGAGGATTTTGGAGCAAATCTGAAAAGTGATACCCAATCAGCTGATATCTTTCAAAAGTCAAGACAACTGACAGCTATGGTACCTAAAAAAAGAATCATTTCCAATTCATCTGCTGTAACGACAAATACGTTAGCAAACTCTAAAAAGCGAAACAAAAATTCACTGGAATGGTTTGTTCATCAGATTATGCAAAAGAAAATTTCATTGAGACAGTATCACAGGTTGTCTTCATTCATCAACGATGGATCAACAGATTTTATCGAGCAATTTCTTTCATCACAAGGTCAATACGCTCTTTGTGTTGTTTTACAAAATTTAAGTAAGAGATCTATTAAATCAAATGATCAGTTGGATACTGAGTATGCAATCATCACAATCATAAAGGACATCATCAATTTTGAAGAAGGTGCTGATTGCATTGCTGACCTTCCTCAATGTATAGACGCACTTGTTATAACTTTGGCTTCTCCAAGACTAGAGACCAGAAAGTTGGCAAGTGAGATATTGATGTTGTTGACATATTGGAAACAACCACTTGGAAGAGACAATGTGATTGAAAGTATGGAACTTTTTCAAGAGAGGGTTGCTGATTTCAACAAGTATGAGATTTGGTTAAAGCTTGTCCACGAAAGCTTGGAAGGAGTTTCAATTGGTCATACACATACATCAGGCAGGTTGACTACTGTGAGCTACAAGACTTCATCTTCCAAAAAAGCTGTTACAGAGAGGGAAAACTTGATCAAGGAATACTGTTTGGCAACACTTTTTTTCATAAATAGTATTCTTGAAAGTTGCGATCTTATAACAGAAAGAGTTGAAACACGAAAACGGTTCGACCAATGTGAGTTGATTCAAATATTCAATAGAATGAGGTTGCTAGAGAATGGCTTGGTTTTGGAGCAGATCGAGAAATACGAGGAGTTCAGCAAAGACGATTACGAAGAAATTATAGGAGGCAATAATGAATCCTTAGGTGGATACACTGGCCAATATGATCTGCCAGATAACCAAAACTATGCGATTGATGACGATGTGGTAAGTGAGGGACCATACTCTTATTATCCTCAGAGCTCTTTAGCAAGCTCACTGGAGGGTGTTTCAGGTATAGACATACATGACTTGGAATACCAAACACAGGGACTACTCACATCATTGAGCAAAACACCATCAGTGAAGCACAATAGGCACTCGACTGTGAGTATTTCGGGAGTTGCCCCATATGTTTCATCGTTGATCAACAAGATTCAATCACTGGTTAACAATCCAGATATTCCATCAACTAGATTGATGCAAAATTTCAAGGTATTGGACCTGTTAGCAACTGATATAATCAGTTCAACGAAATCTCCATCTAAGGTTGACATTCCAGCTTCAGCGAACGCTCTTGTGCAGCGTCTAATGGACAACTTTATCACGGATGATATTGCTCAGCACGCAATCAGAGAATCTCGCTCCTCCTTAAAACTGGCCAGGACTTTGAAGCTTGAGAATGACAATCTTAGAGCTGATGTTGAGGTTGAAAGATCAAATTTCGGCAATATGAAGGCCAGACTACAACGTGAGATAAAAATTTTGAGTGAGAAACTTCAAAAGCAGGAAATGCTTGCTGGACTTTATCGTTCCAAGTATGAAGACTTGAAAGAAGAGACTCAGTTCAGGTGCCAGGTGGGCGAGGAAAGAACACCTAGGAGTGTCTCAGATTCTCAAAGATCATTTTCGCTGCCTCTTTCAGTCCAGGTACATTCCCCTAGAGTTGGTTCTGCTTTGTACTCCCCTATATTAGTCGACTCGGGTGACCAACTTCAGTTTCCATTCGGTGGAGAAATTGCGAAGGTCAGCATGAGAAATAGGAAAAGCGAAGCATGGTGGAGCGAGTCCGAAGACAATGCCAATATGGCCTCAGCAACTTCATCGACATCAAACTCGGATACTAAAGTTTCATTCATGAAATTGAATCTGCCTAATGAATTATCCGCAAACACAAATGAACAGTCAAACAGTACTGGATCATCGATATCAAATGCAGCTGCTAAAAATATAATGAGAGCCGCATCAATTTCAGAGGATATTAATGCTGGTATACTTAGCAAAAGCCCCCTTTTGAAAAGTTTGGGGCAAAGAGGTACAGTAACAATTCAAACTGGCATTGAAAGTACATACAGTACACCCAAATCCGATAGAAATGAGCCACTTTTAGACTCATTTGGTTTGATAGTACCAAAGACCAGAAAGCAACATCAACAGCAACAGCAACACCTTGATACAACAGACGAGATTTTGTACGATCACTACCAGCACAGTTCAAAGCTGGAGCATCATTATGAAATATCTTCGACACAATTGATCACTGGAACCATATCCCTTGAACCAAATGACTCAAAATGTTCTCCTGGTTTCAATTATGCCATTAATAATTTTGATCCATTAGCTAACATATCAATACCACCTTCAAATATAAATGTTTGCAGCTCCAATGATACTCCAGAAGCTGAGAAGCAGACAATAAAGGAGGTAATCTTTTCTTCTTCTCCACTGCTTTCTGTTACGATCACACCATTAACAAAGGCTTCACCAGCGAACACAAGCTCAATTTCATTTTCGAATTTACCACCTGTACCTCCCCCACTCCCTGATATGCTCAAAATGTCCAAAGCTTTAGCTCCACCACCACCACCACCTCCTCCTCCTCCTCCTCCAATGCCCTCTATGTTCAAATCTGCCGGGGCACTATCTTTCCTGCGTCCTTTGGATACAGTCAATGCTTCTCACTTAGTGCCGCCTCCCCCGCCTCCACCAATGCCCACAATGTTTTCCAATATATCTCCGTTTCTGCCACTGCTTCTTTCAAAGACGGGTAATACCATTATTCCTGTCCCACCCCCATTTCCTGTGTCCATGAAGCACCCCACAGCACCATTACTACCACCATTTTTGCAAGGATTAACTTCCAATGTCAATAATAAGAGGGAGCCCTCAAGTCCGCTTATGCTTAACTGTTCAATGCCAAAAAGTCCTGACATAAATAGGTTCATTGATGGTCTTGATTCACCATTCCAAATGGATACTGCTACTGATGCTATAGATGAAGACGAGAATAATATAGAATTCATAGTTTTCAGTAAGATTCCAAAACCTGCAAAAAAGATGAAGCAAATTCATTGGGATAAAATTGATAATATCACAAACACGTTTTGGAGTGATTTGAATAAAGGGTCATCACAAGAAGATATTTCCTCAGGATCAAATATAACAACTGACTTGATTAAACTTGGAATACTTACTGAGGTTGAGCAGTTTTTTGCTGCTAAGGTGGCTACAACAATAAAGTTTCGTACTAATGATCAAACATCAAATCGAGCACAGAAAAACGATTCCAAAAAAGTTTCCTTTCTTCCAAGAGATCTCGCACAACAATTCGGTATTAATTTGCATGTTCTCAACGGATTGTCTGAAACAGAATTGATCTCAAAAGTTTTGAGTTGTGATGACGTTGTGTTGGATAATTTACAAGTCATAGAGTTTTTCAATAAAGATGATTTGACTGAAATCTCTGTCAACTTGTCCAATCAATTCAAAGCATATAAGACGGACTACTCACAGCAGCCAATAAAACTGCCTCCAAAAGATCCAAGCGAACTAGAAAGAGCTGACAGAATATTTTTGGAACTATGCGTCAACTTGCGTTCTTATTGGAAGTCAAGATCAAGATCTCTATTGTTGATCAAAACTTATGAAAGTGACTATCATGATTTGATGAAGAAGTTCCGAACTATCATTGATGCCGTAAAGGCGATCAACTCGTCTGATGCCTTTAGAGATTTGTTAGGATTAATCAGAACTGTGGGCAATTTCATGAATGATGATTCCAAAAAAGCACTAGGTTTCAAGTTGTCAACATTACAAAGATTGAAATTCATGAAAGATGATACAAATTCGATGAGCTTGTTGCACTATATCGAGAAGGTCATTAGAAACTCATTTGTTGAGTTGGGAGCATTTGTTGATGATTTAGATACAGTTATTGCTGCTTCTAAACTTTCAATGGATCAGCTCGAGAATGACTCGGCTGAGTTAACAAAAAGGATAAACCAGTCAATAATGTCACTTGAGAAGGGAAATTTAAGTGATAGCTCTCAGTTTCATCCGGATGACAAGATTATCGAAGTGATAAAAGGCCCACTATATAAGCTGAAGGAAAAAGGTGAGTATTTACAAAACATTACAAAAAGGTGTTCAAAAGATTTGATTGAATTGCTCGAATATTTTGGAGAATCTTCGCAAAGTGGCGACAAATCCCAATTTTTGGTGCTTATTGCCAACTTTATTGATGAATTCAAAAAGTCTCACTCGGAGAACATTCAAAGAGAAGAAGAACAGCGTGCATATGAAGCTAGAAAGAAGATTGTTGAAGAAACCAAACTTCACAAACAGAAAAGAACAACTCATTCGGAGAAATCATCGCATATCACATCTGTATCATCTTTCAAAGAAACTAACGTTACTGGTGAGAGTCCAAATACACCACTTAAAGAAATCTTCGAGTTTGGTAATTCAATTAGTACCGAACTACCTGATGCAATAAATCTAGCACATCCAAACAATGAAGTGCAAGTATTGGGCTCTCCAGAAAGCAGAACAACGGTTATAGAGAACCTTTTACATCGTTTAAAGGCATCATCTCCATCGTCGAGAGCTTCATCTATATCAAGAAGAAAGAATAGAAGAAGTGCATTGAGTGCTTATTATCAGTTACAACAATTGAAAATATCAGCTACAAATGATGGAGTCGATAAGGAGAAGAATGATGATGAAGAGGAAGATGAAGAAGAGGAAGATGAAGAAGAAAACATAGAAGTAAGAGCTCAAAGGATGTTGAAGGAGCTACGAAACTTTTGAGTAAAGTCGATCTTTTTTCATTGCATTTGTGTTTAAATACGTAGTTTTTGCATGGTTTCATTTATATCTAAGTTCTTGTCGCTAAATTTTATGCTGAGTGGCGCTTTGCCTCAAAAGTCCCCGCCACTTTGAATCATAAAGAATGTAAACACAGAAGCAATAAAGTCATATGTAAATAGCACTCATTCATTAGCGCTGTTGAAGCATATTATTTATTGCATTTATCACTCTGTGTTATCAAACTGGTGTTTCACGCAACTAATTTGACATGGGTGTGTCCGACCTTTGGGATATCGTCAAACCAAGTTTTCAAGAGCGAATACCGTTGTCTATTTTCTCGACCGACTTCCACAGGATCCACAGACGACCCCTAAGAGTGGCAATTGATGGCTACCAATGGATTTTTGAGTGTGGAAACGTGCCAGGGATTGAAGTTAAAAGTATCTCTAACTTAATAGTAAGATTTCTTTCTAGGACAAGATATCTTATACTGAACAATGTTTCATTTGTTTTTGTATTTGACGGAACATTAAAGCCACCATTCAAGAGAAATTTTAAACAGGTGAATTCTGTTATTGATAGAGCAATAATCGATGACTACGACCTGTGGTATAATAGTAGCGGTGGGCCAGACAATTTTCCCGAGGTGATCATGATCAAAAGACATTTGACAGATTTGAACATTTCATATGTTGAAGCTAAAGGTGAGGGTGAAGCAGAGGCTGCAAGATTGCAAAATTTGGGAATAGTGGATTATGCTTTAACTAATGACTCAGATGTTTTGGTTTTTGGTGCAACTAGAGTGTTGAGGAATTTTTCAAAGCATTATGACGACTTGCCAGCTTCTTCGATATCGAGCTCCATGCAACCTGATGACTTTTATGTTACTCCTGTTGATATGAATGACGTTCAAATCAAGACCGGATTTGATAGAAAGAGATTGTTGTTATTCTCTGTTTTGAGAGGAGCTGATTACAATAGTGGCGTTAATAAGATTGGTTCTGAAAGGGCAAGATATATCTCATTATCAGGGTCGGAACTACATGAGGTCAAGCACATCAGAAAACCCAAGACAAAAAGAAAAAACGAGTTTTTTGAGACTTTAGAACCCCTGTCTAAACCTGACTTTGCTGAGATCTTGAAAGAAATTTATTCATCCCATGACATAAGCTCGTTACCAAGTCCAGCTGATCGTAAATCCAAATATGAGCTGTTCAAAGAGTTATTGGAGAAGAACATTGTCACAAAAAGTTTTGAGTATTTCGGGAGAGAAGATAAGTTTACGCTGCTTGAGAATATGCCACCCGATTTTGTAATAATGATATATTTTTATCCAGTATTATGTGATGTGGTGTTCAAATTCATCCCAGGAACCTTAAATTATATGGAAACTTACATGATTGGGGAAGATATTGAGTTTTGCAGCAAAAGAAGCATCCCACAACCAAAATCCATTCAAGTTCTTTTGAATGCTGAAGGAGCCAAAACTTTGAAGGTGGCTAGAGGATGTCACAATAAAACTTTTCGAGGCCCAGTAATTGGATATTCTTTCCTAGAATACAGTCTAGCTTCAGGCAGTTTCAAGGAAATCAAATTTTTGGATTCTTCATTAAGCAACTCAATGAATATCACCTCAACATTTTTTGATGTTGTCAATTATATTGATTTTAACAAGCTTTCCAATGATTTGGCAACGAGTAAATTTATAAGTATATCAAGCACAACTAAAAGGTGGATTATCTCGACATTTTCAGAGTCACTTATATTGAAGTTCATGTTAATGAACTCAAATGACTTATATATTGATAAAGTCAAAGAAGTAGTATTTCCAAGAAGAGGCGCTATTGCTGAGAAAGCTAAAAAGTCCTTTGCAACTAATGTCGAAGGTTCAAAGACTAAAAGATATTGGCAAAAACAAATGTATATGGTTAGGTATATATCAGATAAACTAGTGGGAAAGTACATAATTGGAGACACAGCAGATGGTGAACATATTTCTTCAGTTTCGGATGAAGCATATGTCTGGGTTCATGAGGATATGTTGATTAATTTGGGATTGGACGGCTACATAGTGAAGTTCGACAAAAGGGAAAGGGAAAAAGAACTAAAGAAGTCACCCAAAAAGCTGAAAATAAAGAAGCTAGGACAGACAACTACATTGACATCATTAGGCTTTCTTAGCCGACCATCAAACTCTAGTGATAACGGTGAAAGTCTGAACTTAATTTCCAAATCATTATTCGAAGAAAAGTCACCAGCGAAGGTCTCTCAAAAAGTTTCCCTACCATTCCCCCTTCGAAAGGAGTTTCCATCTCCTTCAAAGAAAAAAGTTTCAAAAAGGGGTACTGGAGGTGGCCAGATGTCTCTTTCTTCCTTTCTCAATAAGCGGAAAGAAGAACTACCAATGGGCAATCAAAAGAAAGACGAGTCGGTATCTGCCTGTCTGGGAGTTACTACAGAAATGTTTGAGAATGACGAATGGGATGAGGAATCAGATGGATCTCCAAATAAGACAATATATGACACACCAAGCAAAGTCGTCCCCACACCCCTCGAACCGAGCAATTTCTATTCACCGCTCAAGACTAGTAAGAACAAAGAAATTGGAGTTAAACAATTGTTCGTTGATGTGAGTGATAATAGCGAGCAAGAAGAGTATTTAGCGAAACAACGGGATTCTAAGTTCAACATTGATGCTGAATTACAACTTGAAAATGAGAACATTTACACTGATGCGTTTCCTTCATTTGATGATTCACTTATCTCGCCTTCCAAACGCTCTAAGCCACATCAACATGTTTTAACAACAAATGTGCCCAAACATCTTGAGATCAAGATAGACAGTAATCTGATCGCGTCTCCAATTATGAATACCAGAGTTGTCAGCTCCTCCACTCCCATCTCTTGGACTTCACCCAAAATTGACGACAAATCGCCTACCTTCATAGTAATAGATGATTCATCACCTGATTCAACCAACAATTCGGCTAGTGTGATTGAAATTGATGATGCGAAAGATTTCGAAAATCACTTCATAGCGACGGATCAGAGGGTAAAGGCAAGAACAAACCATCACAACACGCTGAAACTACAAAAAGGGAAACTTCAAAGGATAAAAAATGGACATTCTCAAAATTTTTTGGAGACATTGTTAGCCGAACTAACTGATAGTGAAGAATGTGATGACGATGGAGACTAGATGTGAGAATGTAAAAAATGAGAAGAACAAATAAGTTTTGGAATTGAATCATTTGCCCTCCCGATTCATTAAGCACAACGATTGTTAGCTGAAATATATCAACTCCATAATTTGCACTACTTTTTGAGTTTTTGTACCAGCTCAATGAGTCATTTGATGGAACAATAGAACAGTAAGCATATTTTGGTCTAAAGATCGATTCATGTAACGGTTAAATTATCGTAAAACATACATGCTCTGTACCGAGTTGTAGATACATAGGGTCAATTCATAATATTCATAATACAAATTAAAAGATCGGAAAATAATGGCGACACGAAAACAACTGGATCAGTCAAGCACTATAATCCATCTCTCTGACATACCAACTGTTGAGATATTAGATGAATTGGCACCTCCATTATCAGAAGTGACAAATTCCAGTTTTGAATCTGATGAAGTTCTGATCTCATACCCGGACGGTGGTTTCAAAGCATGGTTGGTAGTATTGGGATGTTTTTTTGGTCTTCTTGCCGATTTTGGTATTTTGAACTCAATGGGTGCCATCGAGTCATACGTATCAGCTAATCAGCTAGAGCAGTTCTCCCAAATTTCAATCTCCTGGATCTTTTCAATCTATGTTGGTGTGTCTTACATGGGATGTATATTTTCTGGTATCATATTTGACGAAGTTGGGACCAAGCCACCTTTGATAGTCGGAAGTATTCTATTGAGTGCTGGAATTTTCATAACCGGTAATTGTGTAGAACCATACCAGTTCATCCTTTCCTATGGAATTGTAACTGGTATTGGATCTGCTCTATGTATGAGTCCATTAATTGGTGTTATATCTCACTGGTTTATGAATAAAAGAGGTAACGCCATTGGTGCGGCCACAGTAGGTGGGTCAATTGGAGGTGTTATGTTTCCTTTGATGTTGGATGCTCTATATAAAAGGGTTGGATTCACTTGGGGAATGAGAATTTTGGGACTTACATGTTTTGCCTTTTTGGGGATTTCTGTTCTTTTGATCGAAGAGAGACCAGAACTTAGAAAGCAATTAATCAAAGACAGCGATGTTGGTAGTAGATCCGACGATCCTCACGATATTCAAAGAAAGACAAAATATCAGAAAGTGGTTTACTACGTCAAAAATTCTGTCGATTTCAATGCCTTGAAAGATTTGAAGTTTTTATTCTGTTGTTTGGCAGCCACTTTGACAGAAGTTGCCTTATTATGCTGTCTTACATTCTACTCTACGTACTCCATCAATGTTGCAAACGCAAGCTCTTCAACAGCATTCAATCTCGTTGCCATACTTAATGCGTCAAGTGTTTTTGGTAGGTATTTCCCGGCGTTCATATCCGATACTTATGGTCCATACAATGTGTTCATTTTGATGAACGGTGTATGCATTTTGTTGCAGTTCGGAATGTGGTTACCATTTGGACATCATATTGCTGTATTATATGCATTTGCTATTCTCTATGGATTCTTTTCTGCTTCTGTGTTCTCGTTGATTCCTGTAGCATGTGCATCAGTTTCACCCACTAAAGACTTTGGAAAAAGATACGCTACGATGTACTTGGTTATCGGTCTTCTTGCATTATTGGGTATTGGGTTTGCAGGAATGGTAATTGGAAAGGGAACGACTTCCGATTTCAGAAATTTCATTATCTACTCATCGGTGATGGCTCTTCTGGGTGAATTATGCTTGCTTGCTTGTAGATACTCCATATGCAAATCATGGAAAGTTTTAATTAAAGTATAATACTTCTAACAAATATTCTCAATAACAATTATATCATCATCACGCTCACCGTAATCTACCTTCAACTTTCTATCAAAAAGCTCTGATAAAAATTCGAAGCAGGATTTAGTAATAGCAGCATCATATCTACCTTTACTCGATTCATCCCTAACGAAAGCATGCTGAGCACCATTGATTTCCATAAAAGTGAATTCAATGTCATTTTTTCTCAATGTTGACCTAATTAAGTCTCTTCCAGCTGGAGGGACATGATTGTCTAATGTACCAAAAATCATAACTAATTCTGCATGTTTCAACTCAGCTGATCTCGCCAACGAATCGTCACCTTCCTTACCCAACGCATGATCATGTATATCCGTTGCAAAAAAGCATACGGCAGCTTTTACTCTTTTGTCTAATGCTGCTCTAAAGGCCAAATGACCGCCTAGGCACATACCCGTAGCACCAATCTTACCAGAACAAGTAGGTAAAGAAGTCAAATAATCCACGGCCAACCTGTTATCCTCGTCGTATGATGCTAATGGTTTCTCAACTTTGTATAGGTTACCCTTGTCGGTCCCTTCGGTGTCATAATCCAAAGGCTCAGGACCTTCAAAATTATGATAAATAGAAGGAGCAGCCACAATATAGCCTTGAGATGCGATGTCTTTGGCAAACCTTGCAACTGGTCCTGTTACTTGATAGATTTCAGAGTATACGACAACACCTGGAAATTTGGCGTTCTTGTAGCCTGGAATTCTTGGGTGAAAAACCAAAATTCTCATTGTAGTACCAAAAGAAGTAACAACATCATGATAAGTCTCTGTAATCAACATCTCAGTAAGTTCTCTCAATACCTCGTTTGTATGATATCTATCTATCTATTCGGCACAATTAGACCATCAGTTCTCAGACTTTTTTCAATGTTAAAATCGGATATCATACAAAAGCCCCATATGTAGTAATTTCCATAAAGCGTAAGATGTAATGTCCTGTTCATGAGTTCACATTCACCTACAATTGATTTACGAGAGAAAAAGGTAAGATTAAGAAAATAAAGCAAATTCTCTTGAAAGATATATTAATAATACAAAGTAAAACTGTTTAAATCAGCACTGAATACCAAGTCATTCAAGGTAGGTTTATGTAGTTACTCATTTTTTGGTTTTTTATCTTGAGGCGACTCAGCAATTGAGTCTGCTGATCTCTTATCACCAACATCAACAGCAGCAGCAACAACAGGTTCACTGTCCTCTTTGCCAGTATTCGGTGTAGAATTGACCTGTGCATTGTTAGTCAGAGTGGAGCTGCTGTTTGGTCTCAAAACTTGAGGTCTTTTTCCTGCGCCACGAAAAACGGAAGTTGGGATTCTTGAAGGAATCATTGGGATGGTAGATGGGATGGTAGGCGATGCTGAAATAGGATCCACTGATGTGACAGGTGAGCCAGTATCTGCGACAGAATTTGCACTTTTTCCTTTTGAGTCAAGACTCGACGACTCTAACTTTAGTTTTGCATTTTCCTCCTTTAATCTATCAAGCTGTTTCTTGGTCATTTTCATTCTCATTTCACCTTCTTTGATAGCCGCATTACGGCCTTCATCCTTTGCCTTTTTGATATCCTCTTCAAACTTCTGCTTCAAATGGTCAAGTTCTTTTGATATTCCAGCTATTTTTGTAGAAGAAGCTTCCTCTAATTCCTTTTTTTTCTTTTCAAACTCAACTAAAGCCTCCTTCTTGTAACTTTCGGCTTTTTTCAAGGCAATGGCATTAATTTTGTCTTCGTGTGGAGCTCGAAGCTTTTTCTTTAGCAGCTCACAAGCTTCGTTACATTTATCAACAATCTCCTTTTTATGAGCCTCCTCTACCTCTTTCTTGACTTCTTCGGTGATTTGTTTCTTGATCTTTTCAGCATCCACAGCTACTGTTTCGGATACATTGTTTGCATTTTGCGTTGGTCCATCTGTTGCTTCCCTTCTAGCTTCTACCTGTAGATAAGTTTGAAGTTTGGTTAAAGCTTCATCCCTCTCTTTGAAAAGCAGTTCCTTCTCCTTCTCGTACTGTTGTTTCAAATTTGCAAGCTCACCTGAGGCATCTTTTGTTGTAGATGTGGCATCTTTCAAATTCGTTAACTCAGCAGTAAGCTTTCCGATTTCAGCGAGAGCAGAATTGCGTGACGCGGTCAATTCGGCGATAGCATTATCTTGATCAGACTTCAATTTCTCTAAAGAAATTTTTGCATCTTCCAACTCTTTTGTGACTAAGTTAAACAGCTCATCACTATGTGCTGTGGTGGATGCTCCTTCTGCGCTTTTATTTGCTATCAGAGTGGCATTATTCAAAGCATCTTCCAACTTTACTTTCAAGCCCTCGATTTCCAGCTTAGTAGCCTCCTCATAGTCTGTGAATCTTTTCTTATCTGCTTCCAGTTGTTGTTTGGTAGCACTAATTATGTCACGGAACTTGGCCAATCTATCATTTGCTGATTTAGTCAAGTCACGTTTTATCAGTGCAGTTGCTGATTCTTGTTCAGCTAGCTTCTCGTTCAATTCCTTTTCTTTCAGTGCTGATGCAGCCTCCAATTCTAAAACTTTTTTCTGCAAGGAACTATATTCTTCTGGATCAATTCTGTTGAAATTTTGCAAAATGTCTTGATTCTTCTTTTTCCAAAACTCGACCTCTTTGTAGATTGAAGATACCTGTGCTTCTTTGGTTTCAACTTCAGCCTTCAAACTGACAATTTGAATTTCCATTGGTTCAACTTTGCTTTTCGAACTTGTCAATTGGTTTTCTAAAATTTTCATTTTAGAGTATGCCTGTTGATACTCTTGACGTAAAGTAGTATTGCTCTCTCTCAAAATATCCATTTCATCAATTTTGGTTGATAATTCTTTGTAATCTTTGGCGAGTTTATCTGCCTGAGCTTCACGAGCTTGTAGCTTGAAAACTTCGACTTTGACATCCTCCAATTCAGATGTGACAAGTTTCAAGTTTTGTTCCAACCTAACTTTCTCTTGGTTGGTAATATCAAGTTGACCACTCAATGTTTCCTTCTCGCGACGTAAATATGCCACTACTTCTACCAACCCATCATTATAATCACCAGATTCGGCCCCTTGATCAGCTTCATTTCCAAACGATTCTCTTTGCATCTTGGTGGACAGTTCTAATTGGTTCAATAACATATGATTTTGTAATGTTAAGTCGTCTACACGGGAAGTCACTTTTCTTAATTCTTCTTCCATTGTAATCTTTTGATCTTCCCAACTAGATTGAGATTTAGCTAAGACATTATGAGCCTGTTCAATATCGGCAGTCAAATTCAGCACTTTGGATTTCAATAATTCAACTTCTTCTTTCAATGAGCGGTTTAGCTTTGACACCTCAGCGTGATGCTCAAGTTCTTGTTCATAAGAAATTTGAGCAGCAGCAGCAACCTCAACCTGCAACGTCAAATCTCTTCTGATCGATTCGACCTTAAGCTCGTATTCTTCTTTGACCTTATCTGTGCTGGCTGCCTTTATAGATAGAGCCTCAATTTGTGACTTCATTGAACCAGTGATGTTGGAGTGCTCATTTCTGGTCTCTTCTATTTCATCAGTCAATTTTTTGATTGTATCGTTCAATTCTATGATCTGCTCACTGAAAGATTTAGCTTTGTTAGTAGCTTCAGCAAGCTCAGACTCAGATGTCTTTTTGAATTGATCATAAGCGGCAGAAATATCCTCCAACAGTGACTCAGCAGATCTAGCAATCAATTTGAATTGTTCCACATCAGCATTGGCAGTCTGTAAATCTGAAAGGGTGTTTTCCAAATCCTTCTTCGTTGAAGTTAAATCGTTGAGAAGTTTTTGTTCAGTAGCGACAACTGAAGATGGTTCACACTCATATATTTTCAACTTGTTATTAGCCATCTTCAACTGATTTCTCAAAGAATCAATAGAAGCTTTGAGTTGCTCAAGAGCTACTGACTTCAGAGACAAGCCTTGTTTTGTCTCTGAAAGTTCCTTGTGTAGACTATCAATTCTATCTTGGTACGCCTTAGCGTCGCTGTCCTTTCTCAACAAAGTACTTCTCAATTCGTCAGTGTTAGTATCCAACTTGATCTTCAATGTTTTTAGTTCATCTTCCATTGATTGTATGGTACCATTCATTCTCGTGGTAGAATCAATATAACTCTTGCTTCTTTGATTTTCCAAACTTTGTAATTCGGATACTAATGAACTCAACCTCGCCTTATCTTCAACCAAAAGCGAATTTTCATTAGTTAATCTTGATTCAATTGATTTCCACAATGACTTTTCGGCCTTCAAATTTGAAAGCTCAGAGTTAACACCTTCTACTGATGTTCTTGAACGAACTAATTCTTCGGTAAGTTGTTGGTTTTTCAGATCATACTTAGCAATTGAAGATTGCAAGAAAATAGCTCTGTTTTTACACTCTTCGTTTTCAGTCTTCATATACCTCAACGACTCTTGAAGATTATTGTGGCGTTCCTCATACAACTTTGTAGATGATAACGCTTTAGCTAATTCAAGCGTCAAGTTTGATTTGACAGTGCTCAATTCTGATATTTGCCTGTTCAATTCTGACAAAGTAGAAGTAGTTTCTTCTTTGTATCTGTTAAAATCGGAGTCTTTGTCAATAAGCTGTTGTTCTAAACTTCTGGATTTCTCTAACAATGCATCCAGGTCTGAAGATGACTGTTCTTCATCAAATCCTGAGTTTCTATTTCGGGCAGCAGATCTGAAAATATCCCTCTCTCTTGTAACACTACTAAGTTTCAACTCAACTGAGCTTATTTCCTCTTGAAGGGCGGCGATGGCCTCTTTGGCTTCTTGAATTGCGACATTTTCCAAGTTATTCAATTTCTCTCTATTAACTTTCTCTTCTGTTTCTAGTTGATTTCCTAAGTGTCTACTTATTTTTAGCAACTCTTGGTTCTTAGTAGTTAACTCGACAACGTCCTTGAAAATGACTAGCCTGTCGGAAATAAGAATGTCAGTATCAGAAAAATCGTTCAAACTCTCATTACCTTGAAATTTACCCTCAATCATTCTATTGAGTGCTTGTTGTTCAGTAGTCGTTAGGGGCAGATCTCCATCTGCCTTCAATGATATTTGAATGACTAAATTCGTGACTTGTTTTGAAAGATCGATATTAGTCTTATTTATGGTGTTCAATTCTAGTTCATACTCCTTCAACTTTTTGCTCCATATGTTATTGGATCTTGCCAAATTGTCCTTCTCCTTGGATGTTTTTTCCAATAATATTGACAACTCGTTTAATTCAACTTCTAACATAGCACATCTCTCTCTTGTGGCCTCAATTGCAGGTACATTCTTGTTGAGCTCTTCAACAAACTGGTTGACTTGATTTTGAAGATTCTCCTTAAGCCTTTTCTCTTTGATTAATTGCTTTTTCATCATCTGAAAGTCAGAGTAGAGTTGACTTAATGAACCAGCACCCAAGCTTTTGAAGTTCTCCACGGCTGAAACGTTCAAGACAAAACCTTCGTTTTCCTGATGTTTATTCAATGTTTTCAACAGTTTTGGAGTACCAGGAACACTGCTTTCAGGGGACGAAAAGTCCGATATTGGAGCATGGGAGCCACTAGATGCCAAATCATGGATTGTATGTTGTAGTTGGGCAATCTTAGAATGTGAAGCATCGAGCTGCTTTTTGGTATCGTCAAGCTGGAGTTTAAGATTTGTTGCGTCCTTGACAACATTGGATCTTATATTTTCAATTGAGTTTTCCAAAAACTCTATTCTCTCTTTTCTTTCTTCGCTAGACTTCGTTAAAACTTGTACAAGTCTGTCTTTGGATGCCATCTCTTTGAAAAAATCTTCCTTCTGATAGGCCATTTTATCAGTCAATGTCTTGATTTGAACCAAAGAGCTGTCATATTTTCTGGAAGTATCCTCTAGTTTTTCGGAAATCCTTTCGAAACGGTCAGTATTAGAATTGAGAATCAGTTTTGTTTGATCTAATTCAGATTGTAACTCAGAAACTTCATTGAACTTGTACTTTTTGAACTCTTGAAGCTCTTCAATTTTCTTATCCAATTCAGACTCATACCAAGAGGAATTTTTTTGTAAAACTTCAACCTTTTGATTTAAATTATTGACATCAAATTTTAGTTTCATTGACTCAATGCTGTTCAGCTGATTGATAGCCTCCAATTCAGACAATTGTGATCTTAACCTTTTGTTGTTCAGGCTCATCGCTTCGAGATCATCAGCAGCTGAGTTGAGCTCATCCTCTTTTCTTTTGATTATCTCAAAAGCGTGATCCTTCTCTTTCGTCAAAGATTCAACTATTTCAGCTGTTGTATTGGATTTGTTGCAAATTGCTTCTTTTTCTGACTCTATGGCATTGATCTTCTGGGTCAAATTCTTGACTATCTCCTCTGCCAGGGTCACCTGTTCTCGTAAACTTTTATTTTCGTTGGAAATGTTGCTCGTTCTGCTTTTCATAAGCTCGAACCTTTTGCCACTTATGTGATTTGATTGTTCAATATTCATCTCCAAAATCATCTTTTCAGATTTGAGCTTTTCAACCTCTTCAATTTTGGAGCTGACTTTGGACAACAACTCAAAGCTAGCTGACGCAAAATCTGCATCGCTCAAACCAAGAGTGGAAACAACCAATCCGAACTTTTCTTCCCTGTGCTCCGAATCCTTTTCATCACTTTGTATAACCCCTGCCTCTAGCTGATTTTGAATTTGTACAGCTTGAGAGCAATGGCTCTGCTCATTCTCCTCAATGGGTTTAGGCAGATCATTTTGGTCAGTTGGTTTGATTACTTCCAGATCGATTCTCTTTTCCTGTTCAACATCTGAATCCACTGCATCCATGTCCTTCTCTTTAACTGTTATTTCACTAACCATAGTGTATAATCTAAAAAAACTTTACTTCGAAGAAAAGCACTTTTCAGCAAAAACACTAACAAGTAAGTACCAAACCAGATATATTGATTACCTATATGTCAAGCTGAATGTGCTCAAGATGTTGAATGTTAATGATACTGTTATGGCATTTTTTGTTTACTTTTGGCACATTAGTGCTGGTAAGGAGAAAAAACTCGATACTGTTGACCCGTTCATAAATGACAGAAGCATGTATATCACTATCTGAAAAAAAGTAGTCTAAAGTTTACAAAAGTAAGGTATCAATAATAAAGAGATTCTATGTGGTATACTCGATAAAGATTGTTAAAGGTGTCGTTGTTAAGCAGGAGAAAACTTAGCAACAATCCTCTTTAATTGAGTCCTTCTAATTGGTTTTGCCAAAAATCCGGTCATTCCGCTCTCCAAACATCTCTTAACGTTACTTTCATCAGCATACGCAGTCAATGCCACAATCGGTTTATCATAGTGTAGCTCGTTTCTTATAATTGAGGTAGCAGCTAAACCATCAACATTGGGCATTTGGACATCCATGAAGATGATATCGAAATACTTGCCTTCTGCAATTTTAGCTTTTAAGATGTCTATCAGTTCAGCGCCATCGCAGGCAAGGACAACTTCCGTTTGACCTTCGATGCTCAACATCCTCCTTATCACCTCTTGGTTGACGAGATTATCTTCAGCAACAAGAATGCTTAACTCTTTGATTTTCTTCGACCTCTTTCTGCTTGCTACTTTGGGTTCTTGCGGGGTGAAACGAACCAGATTACCTAATACTGCCTCATCCTCTTTTACTACGTCAGCAGATGAGTCTCTTGATTTGACTGGACTGATTTCACTGCTCGTACCCAATTCAGAGCAAGGCGTTGAAGAAGGAACTTTTGAGTTGGAAGACTGGTTTATAGCAGAAGATGGTATGTAAGATGGGGCGGTACCAGTTGATGATTTGGTTAAAAGCGATGGCTTTTCGGTATAGTATGAAGAAGACAGATTCGAGCCAGACAGATTGGCAATACTCGGGGTAGGCGAGCATTTAACTTTCAATCCACTCTTTATGTGACCAGGAGTGATAGATTCCGAAGATTTTCTGGAGCAGCTCCCACTTTGGTCTCGAGGATGTGCTTCTTCATCTATATCCGTTGTATATGGCTCAATTTTCTGTTCCACATTATTGTTTGCTCTCAGTTCTTCTGTAGGATCCATAATGGTCACCTTTCTGTTTTTCTTGCTATCTGTATTGAACTCATCATCGTCAAATACTCCTTCATCCTCCGGTTTTACTTCAATCGCCTTTGTCTGAGTTATAGGAATGGTGAAAGTGAACTTACTACCTTTGCCAACTTCACTATCTAAAGTCAATGTTCCATGCATCATAGAGGCCATTTGCCTGCAAATCGATAAACCCAAACCAGTACCACCATATGATCTCGAAAGAGTTTGATCTCCTTGGACAAAAGGCTCAAACACTTTTTCGCGCAATGATTCTTCAATTCCAGGACCAGTATCCTGAACTGTGAACTGCATGACCCACTTCCTTGGTTTTTGTAGTGGTATTGTTTTGTAACTTGGTTTACTCGACTGTGTCATGGTTTCAGTCAGATTTTCATCTTTATCTTCATCATCAAATTCGTCTTCTTCTGATTCCTCTGAACCAGTATGAGACCTACGGCTGCGTAGTGACAGTGTACTTTGGTGCACAAAACTAGATGTACTGTACTTTCTCTTGAACTGCGACTCAAAGATTGCGTTATCGTATTCTCTGGTGCACATCGTATGAAGACTAATTGTGTCACTGTGTACCGATGATAGCTCGAGCATGTTGGGTTCCCGCAACTCTGATGCATCTTTTTCTATCTCTGTATCTGTTGAGGTGGATAGCGGGCTATCGTAGTTGTCCTTTTCATAGGATATCTCAGTAAATGATTTGTCAGTCATCTTCTGATCGGTCCTCTTGACTAGGACTTGACTGAAATTTGTCTCACGTGACCTTTCTTCGTCATACTCTCCCAAGCAATTGATGGTTATCTGAACTTTACCATCAATGGGGGTGAACTTGAGGGCATTACTTCCCAAATTCATGATAACTTGAATAACTCTATTGGAGTCACCGAAAAGCACCATTTTTCTGATAAAATTGGGTTTAATCAATATTGACATGTGAACGTTTTGATTGAACGCCTCTGTGCCTAAAATGGACTTTATTTGTAAAGCAATATCCAAAACCTTGAAAGAAGAGTTTTCAAGCTTTGACTTCTTCAATGCATTTTTACTAAACGTCAATAACTCATTCAATATGTGAAATAACAACTCCCCACTTCTGAAGATCAATTTCAAAGACTCCTGTACTGTTTCCATATTTTCTTCCCCCATTGAGACTGAGCACATACCTAAAATACCGTTTAATGGTGTTCTCAACTCATGCGAAATCTGTGATATGAAAACAGTTTTAGCTTCATTAGCACTCTCTGCTTGAATTTTAGCCTTTTCAAGATCCCTTGTTCTTTCTCTTACACGATCCTCCAAATGAGTATATTGACGATCAAGCTCGTCGGTCATCACGTTAAAGGCATCTGTTAATTCAGACAACTCGTCAACAACCCATCTCTCAGAATGATCGATACGTTGAACCAATGGCCTTTCCCCATAGTTGCTTTCCATTCCCGAATCTGTTGGAGAAGCGGGATGTGCAATATAGTTGGTAGATGTAACAGCTGAAACGCTGCCCGTTTCACTGGAGGGTCTGGGTGAAGCACCTGGGTTGTACCTTGTGATAGCGTTTTCGTCGACACTATGTATATTTGCAGATTTCAGCGTATTTGAATTCATCGTGCTTCCACTTCTAGATCTGAAACGATATGAATTTTTAAAAAATGAGTGTTTCTCTTTGTCCCTTTTCTTTTGTCCTAAACCACGACCATATGTGATATCCTCTGTGGCCTTTTGTAATCTGACAATTGGTCTCACAAAATAGTGAGAAACTGGTATTGTGCCTAGGCACATGAAAACGGCAATACCTATCACCACTCCACTGATTATTTTCGTTAATTTATCGGATGCAGACATGAACAGGGAGCGTTCTTGCTCCACAAACACGATCCAAAAACAACTAACCATATCAACCAAAGTGAATCCCATTGCGACTTCTCTTCCTGACGGAATTGATTGCTTTGTCCTATATCCGCTTGTGTCATTACTGCCTGCTAAGAGTGTTTGGCCATCCAAAATGGAATAGAGTAATGGAAAAGTACTCATATTGTATATCTCATAATATATGTCAAAAGTATACCTAAACTCTGTGAAGTTTTCTGTCTGATCTTCACTCATTGGAGTAATTATCTCAACAACAGAATCTTTAATGGTTATATCGTTGATAATTTGTGAATATATGCTTCTCGCACTAACTGTGAGTGTTATGAAACCTCCCAAATCTGGTTCAGTGATCAAAATGGATGAGTTGGCATAAACAGGTAAAGTCAACGACATCAAAAATTCAGTATCGTTAAATACAGGGCCAGCTAGATATCGAGTATTTCGCACTTGGTTTGTAAGAACTTCTGGTATTGATATGTTTTGCGAAAGTGGATGTAAAGTGTAATAATTTTCCAGCGAGATATTCAGCAACAACACGGAATTTTCGACATATAACAATGAGCTTCCTGAAACATCATAAAGTTGGGCATCATAAAAGTTATCGGTACTATCTATGTATTCTTGTAGAAGAAGTTCAGCCGATTCAAAGACTTCGGAAGTGGTATTACCCGCTTTATAATTCGCTAGTGAATCCTTTATAACATCTCTTGTCAATAGTGAATTAATTTGATAATAGTAGCTCTGATATGATTGGGTCACTTGTGAACCCTTTAGTTGAGATATGACTTCCAACTTATCAGCTCGAAGTGAGACGATGTTGGCTGCAAAATAAATACCAGTGACAATAGCTAAGATCAACAACGAAACTAAAGCACTACAACATACAAGCAAAACAAGTTGAGTTCTTATGCTTATTTTGATTGGCTTCTTATTTATTTTGAATAAACGCATTTCCTATACTTATCTGGGTATGAATATTGGCTGAGTTGATGTTATATGTTTGGCATGAGAAGAGGTGAATGGACTCAATAGCGAAATAAAAATTCTTTTGATGGATTAATGATCACTGATGGAAAAGCCAATACTACCGTGAGATTTTCAGAATACTCTTAAAGCAATATGGATCAAGCTGAGCTTCGTCTGTTACTGTTTTGTTGCTCTTTGATAATTTCTGCCTTAGTGCAAAGCAGTTTATTCAATTATTCTTTTGAGAATGGAAAGAACAGTCGTGTGATAAGTCTAATTTCAAAACTGCGCAATAAAAAAAAACTCATGTTTAAAGAGGATAAGATCTCAATCTCGAGGCATGCTTGTCATCACGAAAAACGGTTTTGGCGGCTTTCAATGAGTATAATCAAACGTTCAGTAAATATATGATTATGATAATGAAATAAGTAAAAAATGAATTCAAACAAGTATCAGTTGAGGATCCAAAAAAAATTAGAGGCCCAACTTTGCCTGTTTCCCACCGAATGCAAACGAAAATAATAGATCCCAACACAAATAAAAATAATAAAGATTAAAAATGAATAAAATATGTAAAACCAACCTGAAATCCTGTAAAGACCCTCTGAGCGATTGAAGCAACAGAAATTGAAGCATCTAGTAGCGACAAGTAAATATGTATTTGAAACATGCAATCTATCATCAAAGAGTAACCACGTAATATAGCCAATAACCTGCTAATTTTGTTCTTTCAACAAAATTACTAATCAACAATTCCAAGGTTCTCAAAAAAATTGAGTCAACCGTCCCTGAAAACCCGCTGAGGAAATCTTTAATCGTCAAGCCGAAAGTTGCCAATTGGCTATTAATAACTTCCCTTTCCAGGCTCAACTTTGACTCTACCATTTCTGATGTGAAACTTCTGTTTGTGAAATTTGCGATAGACAAAGAAATCTTTGGAAGTAATCTGATGCTCGACTCTTTACATGGATAAGAAGACACAAAGGTTGATCCTGATTCCACAATCTTAGTTGCTGCTGCATCGACAAAAGGGAGATCTTTGCTTGTTGACTTCCAAACATGATAGCACCAATAAAATAACCCAACATAACCAACACCAGCAAGAACTTTGCTTCTCACAACTTTCATTATAATACTAGAAGCCTGAGTAGAGTTCTTTTTCTTTGATGACTTGTTTCTCCTGTTGATTTTCTTTTCTCTCTTCTCTAGCTTTGATTGTGATAAAGATTTGAAGTTTTTATCAACAGATGAGCCCTTCGAGCGAAAAGAGACACAGTTTTTGCCAAACATCCCAGCAGCAGAAGCAGCCAGTTTGGAAAATGAAGAAACAGTCTCCAGAGTTTCATTGGGTATCATTGTGTTGCTATTGACTGCATGAAATGAGGGGATATCAATACTCGACAAAATCTTTATCAAACAAAACAAGTCATCATCAATGGATTGAAGTCTAATAGGTTGGCAGATGGTTGACATTGAACTGATCATCTGAGAACTCATAAAAGCTTCATCCGAATATTCATTGCTGGATAATGGACCACTAATGTTGTTCTGTTGATGATTGATGAATACAGGAATAAACGGCTTCTTGATTTGCTGGGGCATCAATGTGTTATCCTTATCGACAAGTAAAATTATCAAATCTGGCTTATATCTGGTGAAACTGATGTTTTGCAATATTTTGCTATAGCTTGTTAACCTGTTGATCAACTCATACGAACCATTTCCCACAACGTTCACAGACAAAATAGAAAAATCGACAGGCGCATCTAGAGCACCTGCAGAATCGTCTTCAAGAAGCGAGACTTTAGGCATGATAAAGGATGGCATGGTTAGCTTTTCTACTTGGTGTATAGTAGAAGTAGTATCCAAGTGTTCGAATTCTTCAGAGCTCTTCGTGTCATCTTCAAAAGATTCGCTTCGTGAGTCACTGTCATTCTCAAAACTTAAAATACCCTTATCATGTTGCAAACTCCTATATGTTCTCTTCCTTGTTCGACGACTTTTTCTCATTTTTGAAGGCTGTTGACCAATGAATTCATTACTACTACTAGCATTAACATTACTGGTTTGAAAGTTCTGCTGATAATCGGTGTCAGAACTGGATAATATCGATGATATTCTGCTGACTGCATTTGTCCCAGTGTAAGACTCTTGAACTAGATGCCATGATGAAAACTCGTTGACGCTATTAGAAATGTGCTGGTTGAGTTGAGGCGAAGAAGGACTTGAAAACAGCACAGGATACAAGTCAGGAGAGTCACAAACATTTCTGCTATTTTGTCTTGAAACACTGGATCCCACTCTTTCTAATAGTGGATTATTCAAAGCCTGAAAAATTGAATTATGAGGAGAAAACATAGCTGTTTTGATGTCATTGCTCTCCGTGTCTTCTTGAGATTTAAATCTCTTGCTTGAGAAGCTTTGGCCTTGCTTAACCATCTCTTAACGACTTTTTTTCTCTATAGAGCAAACTCAAATGATTGATTGATTGATTGATTGATTGATTGACTTTTTCCTTGTGTATGAACAAATCTTGAAAACGATTTGGCGTAATTTCTGATAATTACAATCTTGAAGCGTTTGATTGCTACTACGATAACTTGTCTTTCGTTTTATATCACTGGACAATAAATTTAGCGTCTTATAGTCTTGAACTGAAATATTCAAATATTAGAAATGTTATGATGGATTCAATATACCTAATTATAATTTTATCGATAAACAGGATGAAACAAGAGGTAAAGTGTGTTTGGGTGGATGTTTACTCAAAAGCTTAGGTAAAAAAAAAAAAACATAGATAAGATTAAGAGTTGTGCGTTTCTTTTGTTATCTCTGCCTACAGCTGATATACCAGAAGAGCAGATACTAATGAAAGACTTCCAACTTTTCAAACATCTTTATAATGAAACTTATTTGTCTATCGTCAAACCTGAATTTATTTCAAAACTATATATGCATTGGAGCACCTTTTTCGTTTTATTTTTCGAAAGGTATGCCTGCACTTCCAGCACTGCACAACAAGCCTTGTTTATATCATTCGACTTTCCGCAGGTTCATCTGTGGAAGGAGACTCAAAAAGAGGATAAACGAAGTTTCGAGCTCAATCGGCATTGAGGAGAATAAGTAACGTTTCAATTGGCTTGAGGGACAATAGTCCGATATGTGACCAAAAAATGATCGGTCAGTGTCAGATCATCAAAGAAAAATGTGCATCTGCTCCGAATCTATAAGTTCTTCTTACAAAAAACATCTCAGATCCTTTCACTATCAGCTTATTAGAAATAAGTCTCGGTTGATTTGATGCTCCTGGGGTAGTATTCAGTTTCTCGGAGAACATTTATTAGAGTCAATGTGATACCGAGAAACTATTGATTCGCAGTGTTACTATTTTCCCGTATCTGACTCAAAACTTTCGGTGACACAAAAAAATTCTATTGCTTTTGTTCAACAAGACCGGTTTCTGCAAAGTTTAATAGTTCATTGGTATTAATACTGTAGTGTATTTGTTAGTAATTTTTTTCTTCGAGAACAGCGAGGGAAGTCATGGATTGCTACTTGTTGTATTTCCCGGTTGTATATGCAAAGAACAACATAAATGACGATTATGTGAGTTAAAACCGAGTCTCAAATGATGTTCAGACTGTTCAATTGCCTATTCTTTCTATCAAACAAATCTACAAATGGCAGTTTGGTGATGTACCCCTTTTATTGATCGTGGATAAGTATCTGCTGTTCAAATCTTTGGCAATCTCACTGACCTGTAACATATTTCGAAAACCTGAGATCAGTAGAAATGCATTATTTGATGAAGTTAGGCTGATAATATGGTATTGTTGGCCAAGTTGAGTCGATAATGATTTTACCCTAATCCTAACTACAGTTGACAAACTTCATTCAACCAACAAACACGACGAACTCGATTGTGTAGCTTTCAGCTAGGCTCAAAACTATAAACATTTCACAGAAACTTTCGATTGAAAAAGCTGAAGTTGTTTAAATCTAAAAACTAGTCAAAAAGATTTCGACTTATCCTATATGGCGTTCCCTCTTTTCTCTTTCAAGATTTTTTTACTTAAAACTAAATAATACAATTTCGCAAACAATCAAATCATACGCAAATTTGCATACTCATTGGGGTTTGAGTTCTTTGGGCGGTATTGAATCACAGTTTGAGGGCGAAACTGTTTGAGGGAGAAACAGACTAGTGGCATTTACAAAATGATCCGTTAAACGTACAAGAAAAGCAATACTCATTTGCTAGAATGCTGGGAGTGAAAGGGATAATTAAGAAGCATTTGAAGATGGTGACAGGTAATTGAAAGGTAAGTTAGCCTAAGAAACTGAAAGTCGTTTTCCAATTTGAAAAGCCCATAGCCGATGATAGAACGTACGAGATTACATGTTTAGAAAGTTTTGTTGAGGATTGTTAAGGATTGTTGAACGAAGGTTATCGGTTTTCCGATAGACCTATATCAGTTAGATGGTTGACCTCACTTACCGAAAGAATTTGGAGTTTTTCAGAACACGCTCAAAAAAGTGGTTTCCAAAAAAAGACATTATGCTAGCCCGAAACGAGGGTGACCGTACACAAATTGAACCTCAACTATCAACTATCTCCAATGAGAAGCTTGAGATACTTGAGCTATGATTTGGACTGTGAAACTTCTCTTAGTCTCTCGAATATTGGCCAATCCTCATGTAATATCTTAGCAAAATTCTAATAGCTAGAAATCAGTTCAGACACCTTCTGATTCATCAGATTCAGTTCTGATCAGCAAACCGTAAACTCATTTTTCTAGTGAGATTAGATCTGAGGCATTCGCTTTTTCTATCGAGGATCCGAAGTCTCCAGCTACCACAGTATGTTTTGGTCATATTATACATTGGACAGATATTGCCAATATTTTTAAAACTTTATTAAAATATTGAATCTTTCAACTGTAATTTTTTTTCAGCAACAGGAGTGCCTACTTTCAATGGTGGTCTCAAAGCTGAAATATACTGCATATAACTGCAGTTCAAATACAAAGGTCTATTTATGGCAAGTCAAGAGTGTACCATTCATTTTTCAACGACATACAAACCAAACAACAATGTGATGTTGTTGGTAATTATTTCCAACACTTTTAGCTCAAATTCCTGACCGCCAATTTATTTGTTTCACCTAATAAAGGAATCCTCAGACGATAAAAGGCTGGACCATATCTCAGATAGGAGAATTATGGCGATGATTCTTTTACTTAGACAACCAACCACCTGAGAACAATCCAATAACATTGAAGTCCGCAATTGTGTTGGTGGTGTGTTGGTATCTTGGGACGAAATGCTTTTAAAACCAAGCAAGTCTTGATACCAGCAATAAATTTCGGGCTATAATTGTGCAATGGAAACTTTTGGATTTCATCAGACTCGTATGTCCAGGTATAGACCATCACATTTTGCCACTAAAGTACTCCTTTGTCGATACTCAAAGGAACCAGAAGTGATGCGGGCGTTTTACCTTTAATATTTTATTTATAATCTTGAGATGCTGGCTAGATGCAAATGATAACATTATACTTTTTCACTTGGTATAGATGAAGGCTAGTTCTATAATTTCTCAACAATTAATTTTCAATTCAAATGCTCATAGTTTCTTATGCTTTGCTGTAACTCCCGATGAGTAAAATTTTGTGTTCCCTATTCACCAGCAGTTGGGGGTATCTAAAATTACAATAAGGGCATATAAAGTCTGCTATCCAAGTACAATAACTGTTATAATTATGGTTCAGATAATAAGCCAATAGACTCAATTTATCGTGTGTATCCAACTGTATCGGCTTTACATCATCATCTGCAAGTATCTGAACTCGCAAGTTTTGCGGAGCACTCACCAACCCGCCTTTACGAAGTTTCAAATAGAATCTGATGATGAATGAATTGTCGTGAACAATGAAAAAGGACCACTATTATCTTCTGAGCTGTCTAAGAACTGTTCTTGATCAAAATGGGACGGCTGCCTTACCATACCGTTCAGCTAATGCATTCAAAACTTGAAATTAGTTTCTCTTTTCATAACCCGTTTCTTGAACATCAGGCCAAGCAAGACTGCAGTTTAACTTAAAAGCAGCTCTATTGGCTTTTCTGATGACCTTTAATTACTAGGGAGTTAATCAGATGAACTTGTAGCTCCACCTTAAACGTAATTCTCGTCTTTGCTTGTAAAGTTCTTGGATAATAGACCTAGATTTTTACTTTTCACTTGCTGCAAGTGGAATCAATAATAAATCCTGTAAGGTTATTTTGCTAATAATCAAATCTGAAATTTTATTGCTACAAAGTTATCCAATTGTGTTCAATTTCAATCTAGCTTTCACCAAAAGTACCTATCAAGTCGCAGCATCCAAAAGAACTAATCATACAAGTTGATCTATTCAACACTATATGATCTTTGTTTGGAAAATCCTCCGCCAAACGAATAGAGAGCTGAGTCTCTTTAGTAAACTACAAACTCATTCAAAGAAGTTCTTAATAAAGCTGGTTCAAATTATATTTTTAAAGATGTCGTATTCAGGCAACTCAGATTCAAGGCCAGTGTTGAATAAACTTGAATCAAGAAATCAGTTTAATAATTAGTCTTTTCACTTCCAGGATATACCCCAAACGGGTTGTTTCAGAGCCAAATATGAGGTTAGAAGAGTTTGGTGGAGTTGAAATGCCCAAGCTTCCCCTGATGAATTGTAAATTTCACCTTGTACCAATGAAGTTCAAAAAGGACCTTTCTAGAATTAGGCACAATAATTATATCTCCGCTATTGTTATAAACACTGGCTTAGCTTCAAAGTGCATAAGTCGCAGAAAGTATTGTCTCACGGCAAACCTCAAATATCTTAAGGCTAGAAAAAGAGTTTGGCCCGAAATTTGTTCCAAATCTACTTGAGATGAAGTTTACTGGAATTGAATTTGCAATCAATTGTGCTGCATTATCGCAAAGTATGGGAGTGCATGCATAGAGGAGTTCAAAACAATAGATTTCCCTTGAGAGTTTACAAATGCTTTGATTTTATGGAAATACGAACGAGTTGTTCGAAAAACATCCAATTGAAGACTTTCGTATCAGTTTGAACATTCTAGCAGATAGCTTATATCTAGATTCTCCTATTTTGAAATTCGTATCGCCTTTTAAATTATGCTAACTTTCGAATTACTTCAAGACAGCCAAATTCCTCCTGTTTATTTTCCTGTTCCAACCATAACTTTAAACACATTGGGGACATCCATTCTATCCAATTTCAACTCCAAAAACTGTAGCCTTTTACCACTAGAAAATTGAGCGCTATTGAAGAGTTTGACCAATGCAGCCGGTGTGGAGACTGTCTTACTCAAAGATTTACCTTCAACATCCCCCAAACACTCCAACAATTTGGTCCATTGCCAATTTGGTGGTATATCATTGTATAGAGAGTTTTCACCCAAAATTGCCCTTTCAACTGTATAGCCATCGTTGTTTAGTAACAAGACTGTAGGTTTGATGTCCTGTCTTAAATACGTCGATAACTCCTGGATCGTCATCATAGCAGAACCATCACCTTCGATCAACAAGACTCTCGATTCTTCTTCTACTCCTAGGTCTCTATTAGCTAGGCAAGCACCCAAAGTTGCTGGTAATGCATAACCAATAGAGTTATAGAAATTTTGACAAAGCAATTTGGCTCCCGTTGGAAATTTGATTTCAGGAATGGCAAACAAGAATGAACACGTCTCAACCACAATGACATCGTTTGGCCTCAAGTAACTCTCAATAGCATTAATCATAAATGTTTGAGTCAAAGGAGCGTTCATTTCAAACTTCACACTCTCCTTTTTTTTGAATATGTGACGGGTGGCGGTTGGAACTTTTGAAGAGTCGAGTAACTCTAAGATTTTTGGAAACAAATTTACGAAACTAACATCATAAACTTTATCTTCAATTGATGTAAAGAACTCGCTCATTTTAACAGTATTCTTTGGAAATTTGGTTGAGAAATTTCCCGTGTTATTTTGAACCTCGAATGCACCAATACTTAAAACAAAATCTGATTCTTCAAAACAGTTTTTGACACTAGGTTCAGCAGTCAATTTCCCCATGTATATACCACAAAATCGTGAGTGATTCTCATTGATGAAGCCTTTACTTAAGGCATTAGTGAAAAGGTTAACTTTTGAGTCTAAAGAGGTCACAAATTTGGCCAAGTTTTCCATTTGACGGAAAGGTCTAACCAAATAGTCAACCATAACTGCCGGTTCCTTCGAAGAATAAAGTCTATCAACAATCTCTTGGGCAAGAGAACCTGTCAAAGTTGGGTTGTTTTCGGGATAAACCAAAGAGATTGGAGTCCCTAAAGGTTTTGATGAAATTTCTAGCGTAGCCATATCTGATGGGAGGTAAATGTAACCTGGCCTCGAATTGATCCACGTTTGCCTGATAGCATTATCTATCTGTTCTGCAGCCTTGTATTCATCTGCCAAGCTTTCCTTAACGACACAAAAAGAGTCAACGATATTCTCATAAACATAATGATTTGGTTCCAAAGTTCCTCTTTGTGGCACAAGATGATGCCATGCAAACGGACTCAGCTTTTGAGCTCTAGATGAGGTACCAACAATATGTAGCACAGGAGCGTATTCCGCAAATGAGCCGGAGATACCATTGATAGCTGATAACTCACCCACACCATATGTGGAGACAAAAACACCCATTTTACCACTGTTTTTAGCATAACCATCTGCTGCATAAGCACCATTTAACTCATTACAAGTACCTACCCAATTGAGTTCAGGAACCTTTGAGATCTCCTCACAAAAGTCCAAAATAAAGTCACCTGGGACACCAAATATGTTATTGATACCGAGCTCATAGATTCTTCTGTATATATACTCTGAAATAGTGATTGTTGATGGTAACTTCTCGAGGGACAAGCTTGAAGCGCTAATTGACTCTTCACTTGAGTCGACACCTGTTTTGTAAACTAGAGCTGGAGCCATTTTTACCGGTGAAATCTTTTTGTTGCTATTAGCCACTAATGTTCCAATTATCTCACCAGGAAAACCCGATTTATATATCTCTGTTTTACAACATTTTATAGGAACGGTTATTGAGGATTCAAAGGGATAATTTTGATGCGGTCCGAACACAAATTTGAAAACTCACAGCCGATAACCGTTCCGTAGCGTTATGTGCGTATATTAGGGATCTTTTTTTTTTTTACAAATCAAAAATCTGAGCTTGGGTATCAGTGTGCAATTAGAGTTTATTTCTAGTCAATATATATCAAAGTATATCAAAGTATAGTAAAAGATCCAAAGAGGAAGTTTTGGAGAGAAGAAAAAAATGCTTGAGAGAGAAGGCGAAGAACAAGTGAATGTTATCAAAAAATGGGGTATTTTGAATTTGAAATAAATATGGGTATTATTGATGATGAAGAATGGAAAAATGTAGATTGAAGACACCAACATATGACTGAAGTCTGTCTGATGTTTGATGAATGGTGAATTGAGGCAAAAAAAGTTCGCCTATTGTGAAGCTACTATAATAATAACAGGGAGATAATGGTTGCCAGAACCATGCTCGATACAATTCTTACACTGAGGAAAGATCCTGGATTATGTAATGAAGATGCAAAGCCTTCGGCTATACTGGACAGAACAGCACTTGCTAGTTCTGAAGAACTAGACGTTGTTATGGCTGGACCGTATCCAGATGAAGTTTTGGTGATGAGTCCAGATGAACCACTTGAAACTGATAGGGCGGTAGTTGTACCAATTACTTGAGTACTTGTCTCGCCCGTAGGTGCACTAGTTTCCACTGTCGTTTCTGCGGTCGTTTGTGCAGTCGTTTCCGCAGTCGTGCCTGCAGTCGTGCCAGCTGAAGTTTCAGATTCTGAAGAGACAAATTCTGCAGCTAAAGTGGAATACGAACCCGAACCAATGGTGCTGACAATTGTTTCAACAATACTCTCTCCAGCAGAATTGGTAGTTGTTGTAGCATAAGTAGTAACATCAGCAACCGATGTGATAGGTGAGGTTGTATCAGCACTAGCGACGATGCTTGTTTCTTCTGCTGTTAGAGCTGTTTCAAAACTATTATTATCAAGTTCTGTGGCAATGGCAGTATTTGCAGAAGCAGAATTTGTGCCTTTCGTGATTGTTGTGACTACAGGAGCAATGGATGGATATCCATTCTCGTCAGTAGTGATATAATTGTAAAGGGTTGATTCAGTAACGTCTGAGTCACCTTCATCTGTTGTTGTTTCAGTTGATTCAGACTCAACATTCGTGACCGTGGAGACAATTGTTTCACCGGCTGAATTTGTTGTAGTGATCACAGTATTCGAGGCAGAGCTTGTAATATTAACGGTGTCCGTAACGTCTGCTGCAGAAGGTTCTGTATCAGCAGTGGATACACCAGTTTGAGTTACATAAACATTACCGTCCGAATCAGTAGTTATGACATTGTTTGAAGTATTCGCAGTAGTAGTTGTACCTGTATCTGATTCACCACTTGTGACGGTAACAACAACTGTTTCACCTGCAGCATTGGTACTGGTGGTGACTTGAGCAGCCAGAGTACTCTCAGCAGCGGTGGTAGCAGCAGCTGCGGTGGTAGTAGGAGACGATGTAACAGTGACAGTTTCTCCAGCAGCATTGGTAGTGGTAATAACCGTGCTCTCAGCAGCGGTGGCAGCAGCAGCAGCAGCAGTAGTAGAAGAAGTTGCAACAGTGACAGTTTCTCCAGCAGCATTGGTAGTGGTAACAGCTTGAGTTGCCAGAGTGCTCTCAGCAGCAGCAGTAGTAGTACCAGTAGTAGCAGCACCAACAGTGGTGGTGATAGTGACAGTTTTACCAGCAGCATTGGTAGTGGTAATAACCGTACTTTCGGCAGCAGTGGTGGCAGCGGCAGCAGTGGTAGTAGGAGACGATGTGACAGTGACAGTTTTACCAGCAGCATTGGTGGTGGTAATAACCGTACTTTCGGCTGCAGTGGTGGCAGCGGCAGCAGTGGTAGTAAGAGACGTTGATACAGTGACAGTTTCTCCAGCAGCATTGGTAGTGGTAACAGCTTGAGTTGCCAGAGTGCTCTCAGCAGCAGCAGTAGTGGTGCCAGTAGTAGCAGCACCAACAGTGGTGGTGATAGTGACAGTTTTACCAGCAGCATTGGTAGTGGTAATAACCGTACTTTCGGCAGCAGTGGTGGCAGCGGCAGCAGTGGTAGTAGGAGACGATGTGACAGTGACAGTTTTACCAGCAGCATTGGTAGTGGTAATAACCGTACTTTCGGCAGCAGTGGTGGCAGCGGCAGTGGTGGTAGGAGACGTTGATACAGTGACAGTTTCTCCAGCAGCATTGGTAGTGGTAACCTCTTGAGTAGTACCAGTAGTAGCAGCACCAACAGTAGTGGTGATAGTGACAGTTTTACCAGCAGCATTGGTAGTGGTAATAACCGTACTTTCGGCGGCAGTGGTGGCAGCGGCAGTGGTGG
>PPKG02000056.1:0-10865 GCA_003706045.2 Peterozyma toletana | reverse complement strand
GATATGCAGCCAATTCGTTCAAAAACATGAGCATCAAATCCGCAGCCAAAGTCTTGAATGGGAGAACTATCGCTTTATCTTTGTCATGTGAATCATATACAAGATCAATAGTTCGGTTAGGATCGTAAACTTTCAAAACTTCACCATCTTTAGAACGGCAAACACACGAGTATCGCTTGAAAATTTTCTGACCAGATAGAACTTCAGAAATCTCAAACTTACTGGATTCTTTATATTTCACTTTGATCCCTCCTGTTGCAATCTTATTTGCAGCGTCCTTCAAAATATCCACTTTGATTCCTGCATTGCTGATCTTTTTTGGTGCTTCCAACTGTTTCTTTGTGGGGTTGCGTTGGGGTTTTTCCATCAAAATCTTGAACAACAGCTCGTTGATTTCATATTTCAGTGAAACCTCCTCAGCACGTTCGTTCGATTTCACGTAAAGGGAATCCAAAGCATCTTTGCAAAACTCCTTGAACAGTGTTCGATAAGCTGAGTCACTCAATTTAGCAATATATTTCAGAGATAGGGCCATCATTGTTGCTGAACGGGTAACACCCTCATCGTAACAATTAACTTTGATAACACTAGCGTCAAAAAACTTCACCATTTTTCCTATTCTAGCACCATCAGGAGCCTGGTTGATCGAGTTTTTGATCGCCTCAAGATCCAGTAGCTCTACCGCTATGGTTGAGTCCCAGTCGGAAAGAAACCCCAAAGGTGTTTCCGTGAACAACATTTGATAGATCAATTGAGTGTAACCAACTTGAAGGTCAAAACAGGACTTGTCGTATTCTTTCAGGGTTTTAAACTTATCAAAGGAATCACCAACAAACCCTCTTTTCATTTCGACAACAAACAAATTGATTTTCGACTGAACCTCTCCGTTACACAAGATGTCACCAGTGAAAAGGTAATCTGGGATAATTTCGAAACTTTTCTGACCTTTTTGTTTCAGCTCGTAGTTGTAAGCATCAATTTTCTTTTTTGTGGACAGTTGACTCATAAGTTCAATCCAATCAATATTTGGGTTGTGAAATAATATCTGTGTCAAAGGATCAAGATAAGTTGATACAAAGTTTTTAGATACAGCCAGTTCACTAGTTGGTTTGTATATCAAATCTACTCTAGGCCACTCCCTAAGATTAATGGATCGCCCTTGCCGAGTGTTTTTGAAATTGAAAAGATTGTTATGATTGAGCAAAAACTGATCGGGGATGTTATCTTTCAATGCTTCGCTGTTTACGGCATTAATTTTAGGTAAAATCCTGTGATAATCACGATGTAGATAATTGTTGCTTGTTGTCATGCAAGTCACACTTTTTATTGAGCTTGTCACTTGGGTGTTGCCTTTCTCAACGTCGGTGTACTTCTCAATAGTGAATAGCGGTAGCATGGGAACAGCTCCATTGACAAAGAGTGAGATTGTGGCTTGGACTACTGTTTTTCTATCATTAGCATCTATCGACTCAAATAGCCCTGTTTCTTTAACACTTAGGAATTTATCCCAATAATCTTCTAAAGACATATCCCTTGCAAACCCGTTCTCACCAAACACTTTACAGTCCTTCAATATCGGCGCATCAAGTGAAGTATTGACCAAGAGCTTCAATCTCAGCTGTTTCAGTTCTTCAGGATCAAGATCGCTCATTTGGCCCAACTCATCAACCAACTGCTTGAAGTCTTGAATTATAGTTTCAATTTCATTGGGTGTTATATTCTCTAAATCCAGCGGCTCTTCAAGACGATGTACTTTGTAGTCAATGTAATAATCAAGCTCTTTCATTCTATTCGTGTATTCACGTATTCATATTTGCTTGTACGATGTCACTATACTATATCTAAACAAGGTTTTGAACGAAGCTATACCTCTTGACAGTAGTAGTAAGTGTGTTTATTTCATTTTGATTTTTCTGTTTATACTTTTTTGAGCGCAATAATGTAAATCTCAAACGCAACAAATTATCAAAGATTTGAAATTTTATCTCCAATATTTTTCATTCAATTCAGTTATACCAGACTGATGGATTAGCATGAAGTTATTGAAAGTTTCTATTATTTGAGAAGGGTGGGGAAGGGGGCGAGCGGGCGATTTTTTACTCAAAATATCTTCATAAAAGATCAAACCAGATTGAGATAGGCATTAGAGTAGTTGACCTATGGTTCAAATAAATCAAAGTCATCGATATCAAACGTTCTTGTCAATAATTTACCTGATTCGTTCAGTTGAACCTGCACCCAATCAATCCAAGGCATCATTTAAAGAATGCGATAAGCCCATTATAAATCTCTCAAAAGCAAACAAAAAATGAAAAGAAAAAACTGCAAGGTAAGCGGAACTGGACAGCATCGTAGGCGTTTTCATCAAAGTAAAGGTGTGATATCAAGAGCAGAGACTTTATCATCTGAACCACCAACCAAAAGCTTTCAATTTTGTTATCACATTGACTGGAAAGCCAAAGTCACAAATCTTAGTCTCACTTTGAATCTCGGAGATTCAACCTGTGCTTTCAACACTAAATTTTTTATCTTTCAAAATTAGTTGGCTAGCAGAGAATAATAGCTACTATCGTTATATGAACTATCGAAAGGGTTACGAAATACAAGTACATTAAACCAAAGGAAAGGAAAAAACAAGAACTCACAGGTCATGCAAGCGACACCATAATTCTCAACACACCACCAACATCAGTTTGGTATTCATCAATTTGGTGTTCATCAGTATGCCATGCAACGTGGACTTTAATCCCTAGCAAATAATGCATCAAATTTGATTTCATCTTCCCTTTTTGTTGCCGAACTAGGTCTGGACCCTTTCTGGGATTCGGGAATATTGATACTGTAACCAAAGTCTATTAGATAGACTTTCTTCGGTTCAGACTTAGTCAAAAGGATGTTTTTAGCACGGATATCACAGTGTCTGATACATGAATTGTGGACAATTTTGAGCTGAGCAAGAACAAGCTTTTTGTTCGCTTGTGTTTTGTTATCGTTACTCCATTTCTCATATTCTATTCTCTTGAGAATCAAAAATGGACCAGCCATAATGGAGAACCCCTTTTCATCATAAAAACGTCCAAATAACACTGGTTGTTCAATATACACACTGTTGAAGCCATCTTTTTCTGATAGCAATGCGTAGTTTTTTTTTCCCTGAAGAAACTTTCCAAGACCAAGCTCCTCATTCTGTTTGCTGGGAGAAATCCATCATTGTATCTGTTGGCTCTGGTATAATCGAAACAGTTGATTACATAGTCCAACTTTGAGTCAATCTTGTCGATTAGACCAGTTTTGTTCACGAACTTTTCTACTATCAGTTTCAAGTCAACACCCGATACTCCTACTATTTGAGAGTTGAACGCATCATAACCCATTTGAATGTTGTTTTTGGGAAGGTCAATTTTTGACAATTTGATTTCTGGCTCACATAGCATGGGTGGCAAGCTTTGTTCAGGGGTGATATCGAGAAGATACTTAAGCTTCTTCATTTCAATTGGATTCATGGATGACAGTAGTTTTTCTTTTGGTGATATCCCTAGATCTTCCTTTGATGATACAGCGTACATTAGTTCTGACCATACTTTGTCCAACTGGATATCAAAATCCCTCAAAAATTCTTCATCTGACTTGCGAAGATACTTGTAAGTTTATGGCTCACTCATGAACTTTGACTTTTCAGTGAGGGCCTCAATGTCTAATTTCAGGCGTCTGTATACCGATAGAGCTATAAATTGTTTCAAAGAGAACACAGCTTCATCTGTGTTATTGTGATTCTGTAGTTCACCTTCAACTTCCTGAACCCGGTTTCAGTTGATGGTATCATGGGAGTCTCAGTCATATCCACGTCTATGACTAATGTGCTGACAATGTCAGTCAAAAATAATAGCTTGCAGCCAAACGAAATCATTTCTGCAATCACCTGCTTCAAAATCTTCTTTGGTATATCATTGGTTGAGTTTTCGACTTTTTGTTCAGAGTTGGCTTGAGAATAAAACTGAGGGGAGACAGTATCTTTCAAATACCGATAAATGTTGGGGTCTGACCTCTATAAGGCACAACAGATATTCATTAATTTCTCTGGAAGCACTAACAACCAAGTCTGGTCTGGAGTGGTTAACCAACAATGGATCCGAATGAGGTAAATTCAATTCCAACCCTCTTTCACCTGGTGTATCGCTGGTAACAAGTATTGGTTGCTCTAACATATGAGAAATAATGTTTCTGATTGCTTTTAACATTCCACGATACAGGTCCTCAAACTCAGACTCACTCAGTCCATCATTGATGTCTGGCATATCGACAAGAAGACTTTCAATTTCATGGAATATATTGCATTTTGGGTTTAACAACGTAATTGGTAGTTTACCCCTGAGTTCCTCGATGAATTCACCAAACAAACTCTCCCATTCTGATACGTCATCGATTAATGTCGCATCAAGTGCAACATTGTCTGAAATGGCGTTCATTGGTGTGTTAGATTTTGCGACACTTTGGGTCATTGATATATTGCTATAGTCATCTCCACCTCGATATTCAAATTTCATGAGCATTGGAGAAGGCAACAATCTTCAAATCCTTTTCTCAAAAATCAGCAAAGGTGTTAAAGTTACAGAGCTAAAACCTAACAATATTGGATTCAAAACAATAGCACATTGGACAAGTGTGATGTCATCCCTTCTGATAATCTCCTACTGTGGAACTACTATTTTCTGGTTGCATATCAGAATCTTATGAATTAGAGGAGGAGGTAGAATCGACAATTTTCAAATATCTGATTTACGGTTAGTTTACAGTTTCGTAAAATAACAAATTATAAATTGTTCCAAGATTACTCATGGGTGATATTCACTATTTGAAGTCGCAACTGCCTTCACCATCCACAGTCAAATTGAGATATTTGAATTCTCTTTCCCTATCGTTCAAATTGATAACTTCTGCTGTTACAATGCCTCGGATATCTTTATGGTAAACACTGAATTTCATGAAAGTGTGGAGCTTGTTGTCAGTAGTACCACCTCCTTCTTAGAATCTATGTGTATAGGATTGCTCATGTTGGAACCTTTTTTTTTTTCAACATTGTCGAATTCAACATATAATCTATTTTTGTTCCTGTCACGAAAATGATCATATTCCTCACCGTTCGTTTCATTATATGCACAAATCTTCATAAGTTTTTGGCATTCGTCGTTCGTATAGATTCTTCTTAATATCTCTTGTACAATTTGCGTATCATCTTCAATGGGATTGAAATAAGCAAGAATACCTCCAACAAGAAAACTGAATATTATCGAACATGGAAAAAGACCAGAATCCGAACATGGCTTATAGTCATCGTCCAAATGACCGTCTTTGACAGGATCGTTTTTGACAGGACCGTTTTTGACAGGACTGTCTGAGAGAGTCGATACGAAAGACTTGAATTGGGTGATTGATGGTGTTCGATGCCTCAAGAGATTGGGTTTGGTATATGAATAAGCCAGCAAACCAAAACCAAGTTTACCTCTTTCAGTACATTTTTTTATGGAAAAAAATCTTTTGCTCAAACTAGCGTTAAATATAGGTCTCATGTAAAGTTGGAACTTAGCGGTGATTGGTCCGTTTGCTCTTAGTAGAGTTTTTCGGAGCATTGTGGGATTTACTAAGTGATGATATAGGTATCAATAAATATCTAGTGATGGCAGTAGTAGGTAGTATACGAAAATATGAGCATCAATACAATTACAAATAATGATACATGATGTATAAGAGTAGCTTGCACTTAAGATGAAGCACTAAGGAAAGTAATAATTTCAACTCGAAAAACTTACATGAAAACTGCCTGGCAAGTTAGAATTTTTGGTAAGCGCAGCGTCTCCCAAAGATCGAAATAAATGTCTCAGATACCGAAGTTGATTTAAAACATCACGGAAGTTTAATTTGATTAACGAGTGGGACAGACCTGGTTGATTTCCGGACTTTTACATACTGATTATTGGCAATGAAAGCTATGATGTTAAAGTGTTTCACAAAATCCCACAACCTATGTTGCCAAAAATCTTTTCCTATTCCAAGAGCTACAAATTGCATACTTAAAAATCACAATGAATCGAGAAACCTCTGGATTCCATTCTATAAGAGTTTGGTGGTCAACCTCGGTATGGGAGTAGTGTGGGAACATCACTCCACTTCATTTACGCGCTGACTTTGGCCCGAAAATACGCAAAACATATGTGAAGTATCGAATATGATACTTTTAACCTAATTCCTCTGTTTTTACTAACTGATTTCAGGAAAAGCAGAAATGACAGTAATAAAGATTTTTGTTTCTGATTGGCAAAAGTACTTCTCTCCTGCACGCTTTATGCTTTCTAGTTCTGTCATAAGAGTTTGTCATTTGTTAGTGTGCGCATAACAATCATAACAAGATTCAATGCATGTCACAAATGCTTGTTTTTCGAAGTTTCTTATTTTCATCGAGAGATTTAGTATGAATGCTTATGCGCGTGAGGCAATTTAACTTTTTTTTTTGGAGGGCCACCCGATATATAAAATGATTGATAAGTTCACCAATTAAACCATATCTTAAACTTACGTCGTCTGTCAAGACATTTGATAAAATCAATCACAAAACAACTATGAACCATCAGACTATAAAATGGGTTCTGCAGCTCGTTTCAACAAGAGTACTGTTCTCAATAGCAGGATCATATCTCGGTCTGAAGTATAGAGATTGGAAGTATAAAGATGGAAGTAAATATGAATTCAAACCACTCGTGCTTTATGTTTTAGCTGCGAACGATGCACATTTTGCCTATCATTATAAAACTTATTCCAAAAGTTATTTGAGTTCATCTTGTATACTTTTTGGAATTGCTAGTATGATACATGTTTATCAAGACTTCTATTAATTTTCATCATCATTAACAACGAAGAACAAGCAAAAAAAAACGAGCTCATTTTATTTTACAATCGACAAATTTAAGCTTATCATTTAATTGTTTGACTAGTGATATATAACCTAATTACGTGATTACCACTTTCCGAGTAAGCACATTAGCAAAGTTACTGGGTTACATCAATCGTCTCATCTCATCTCATGGATGGACCAGGCACTACTGAGTGAACCCTCCATAACAGGTATACCCCTGGGGCGTATTATTTGCAGTTCTTATATCATGCTTCCTTGAAACTATCGCAATCTCCCTATTTTAATCAATATCGTAACAATATCAAACTTTAAATACTTTACCTCAACGCAAAACAACCATATCGTATCACTTCCCTTCTACAAGAATACCTGAGATGCCGTCACCGGCATTATGAAAGACTAAAACTGCTTCGTTCAATCCGCAATTTTGATCCAAGCTCTTCAAATCTATCAAACAAGAACACATCTAACCACCACCATCTCGTCATCAAAAAACCCAAAAAATACTCATATTTGCGCTATTTTTATTTTTCACACCAAAACCGGTTCAGTCTGAGTTTTTTCGGTGATCACAGTACAAAATCTGGAAAAAACCCGAATAAAGAATACACATCAGGCGTGCGAAATAGTGAAATGAGTATCCCCAACCGGGTTAACGTTATACTGAAATTTCAATCTTATTTTTTTTCAATCGTGTCTGAGAAATGCCGCATCCTTCAGCACGAATCCTGTTTCGGCGCGATTGAAGAGAATAAGATATTTGGGCTCCCCTCACAAACTATCCCTTTAAGCTATGAGCGCAAAGAAATAGTTATTTATGATCAAACATAATCTTTTGATTGAAGAAAGTGCTAGTAGTTGGTCCTTTGATTATAAGGAGTACTCTTGTCGCCATAATAAGTTATCAAGATTTGGGAAAAAGATGAGAACAATCTAAATTCAGTCTTTGTGGTATTTGGGTAGCAGTTTGCTTGTTTACATTTCCTGGCTTGTCGAAACCGTCTGATAGGACTATTAGTGGGACTCACCGCATGCAGAGGATTCAGAACAGACACTGGGATGCAGAAGAAAAAACAAAGAGCTCCCATTTTTCACTTTGCTGATAATATTGGCCTAATTCTGTTTTATCTTTTTGTGAAAAGCTCGTTGTTATGCCATTTCTCAGTTAAAATCGATTAATTTGTCTGAAACGGTTCACTACATAATCCTACATAATCGATAATATGAAGTAAGCTCCCACTGTGAATTCCATGTGTTTTTCCAATTTGAAAGATACTACCAAATTATCTTGGCCTCCTTATATGCTGTAAAATTGAATTTATTTGAAATTCAGGAATATCATTCCTTTGAATTTTTTTCAAGGATTTTTTAAACCAAGTTCACTGACTCTATTCCCTCAACTTGCATGCATATGTATTGTACTGTAGCGACTTGATAGGATGTACTATTTGAACTGCTTTGATAAGTATCTTATTCAATGAACTAGAAAAGACAGCAATAGTATAAATCAGTCTACACTTCTTGTCAAATTACTTGAATGGTGTCTCTTTTGAATTCTTGTATATACATATAGTTTGTGTTAGTTATTTCCTCTCCCCTGAATTATGGTTCACTTCAACAAGATTTTATTTTCAGTCTTCATTTTTCTGAACTTTACCTTTGCAGCTGTTGTTGACCCGGTGCTCCTCGACATTAATAGTGAGAAGGATTTGTTCAGAAGAGGTGATGTTTGTGAAATTATCGAGAAAGAAATTCACAAACAAGGCTCTTCCATGTTGATTAATCTGTATGGTGAATTAACGAAGTATACTGCCAGAAAACTAATTGCGCTGGCACTGTACGATGGTTTTAGAACAAAATCTGCATTTCAGGCAGCTACTTCGCTCTCAATTATGGTCATTTTGTCTGCTTACACTTCTGGGTCAGGAACCCAAGCAATTTTCGAACGTGACAGTCTGAGTCTGGATTTGTTGGACTTATATAATGCCACTCATTATTCCGGTGATGATATGTTCTTTGATTCCTCCGTTCCATTAGGCAATACGTCGGCTATTGTCAACTTCAACCATACCACTTACAATGAATCCGCCAAGATTGAATATTCGCATACCGTTTTTAACAATGTGTCATCAATTATGTTCAGGCCTTACTCTGAAAACGAGTTACAAAAGAGGGATGAGGACCATTGGATCAAGATCTCATATGATGTTGCCCTGAAAAGTGGATTAAGTACTGAACACAAACAAACTATGTCTAATTATTTGGTTGATAATTATTATGATTCCATATACGGAAAGATGGAATACGTCCTTACTGAAAGTTGTAATCCTCATATATATCTTAGAGTTGTTTTGGAGCTTCTGGATTATACGGAGTCTATAGCCACGGATTACGATACTCAGAATTGGTGTGGCTCTGCCTTTGATCTGGCTTGGGCAGCTTGTGATAATTAATTCTTTTTTTTTTTTGCTGAATAGCCCAGTCACAGTTTTTGATAATTTTAAGAAGAAATAAAGTCAGCTTATATGCCATAGTCAACCAATTATAAATTTTAGTGTGAAACGGATGCTTTGCAAGTAGGGGTCCAGGGTGTTCAACACCTGCCAAAATTAGTGTGCCCCGGATGTCTTCTTCGTGTGACTTGGGAGTGTGTCCCGGATTACATCCAAGTGTGCCTTGGGTGCATCGATCGTGCAAGAAATAAAAAACTTAGAAACACAAAATTCACGCCAAAAATTTTAGTGTCTCCCGGATTACATCGCTACTCTCACCGGATAGACGTGCTCGTGTAGGAGAGGTTCACTAAGCAAAAATTAGTGTCCTCCGGATTACATCGCTACACTCCCCGGATTGCTTCCTTGTGTGCCTTGGGGGTTTCCAAAACGCTCGAATTAACATGCTTCAACGCTCAAATTACCGCGCACAAGTGCGTCGCCCCAATTCTTCCTGGGGTCCGCCTATTCTCTTGGCCTCAGCTTCTTTTTTTGTGGGCGGATGTCTGGCCCTGCTCTTGCGCATCAGTTGGAGGTTCCGCCCGCAAAGCTTGCCAGTGTCCTTTACGCTTCGGCGGGGGGATTGCAAGTGTCATTTGCATTGATTGAAGGTTTCCCTCGGACTTGTCCCTACAGGTTGTGGTCAAAAAGTTGTTCTGTCATTCAAAGCCATGCATGAGTCCGAACCACACCGTATAATGGAATTTGCGTATATCTTTACCAGCTAGATTGATTTGTTGGTTTCGATATCAGCATAATTATCGTTTGCATTCCACCTAGCCTTCCGGATTGTTTTAAGTCGCAAATTTTGAAAAAGTTTTTTTTGTTTTCTTTTTTTGATCATATTCCAGCCTCTAGTTTGAATTTTGTGTAGTGAAAATAGAGAAGTTCAAGGAAATTGAAAAGTATTAAAAAAATTGAAATTGAATTAAATCAAAGTTACTTTGTAGTTGAGCATATTAATCAAATGAGGTATAAAATAAAGAGACAACTGTGTTGATTTTGACTGTGTTGATTTTGCGTTTTTTTTTTTGTTTTGTTTCTAGTATTCTCAACTTTTTGTGTCTTTGCCACTATTTGTCACTATTTGTCACTTTTTGTCACTTTAACCGAAGACGGTGATAACAAACGTGAGTACTAGTTGTGGTAGACATCGTCTACGAGGTGTCCATCAGTGTGGCTAATTTTTTACCCAGGTGTCCATGAGGTGTGGCAAAAAATTTAGGCAGGTGTTGGCCGACACTCGTAGCATGTGTCGGTGCATGTCTCGGTAGCCAACACACCAACACTGATTCGGGTGTCCAGTAGGTGTCGGTAGCCAACACACCAACACTTATTCGGGTGTCCAGTAGGTGTCGGTAGCCAACACACCAACACTGATTCGGGTGTCCAGTAGGTGTCGGTAGCCGACACACCAACACTGTTAGATGTATCGGTCTCGACTATTGTTAGCAACACCCAAACCA
>PPKG02000055.1:0-11480 GCA_003706045.2 Peterozyma toletana | reverse complement strand
TCGACAAGATTGACTCAAAGTTGGACTATGTAATCAAATGTTTCGATTATGCCAGAGCCAACAGATACCATGATGGATTCCTCCCAGCAAACAGAATGAGGAGCTTGGTCTTGGAAAGCTTCTTTAGGGAAAAAAAAAACTACGCATTGCTATCAGAAAAAGATGGCTTCAACAGTGTGTATATTGAACAACCAGTGTTGTTTGGACGTTTTTATGATGAAAAGGGGTTCTCTATTATGGCTGGTCCATTTTTGATTCTCCAGAGAATAGAATATGAGAAATGGAGTAACGATAACAAAACACAAGCGAACAAAGAGCTTGTTCTTGCTCAGCTCAAAATTGTCCACAATTCAAGTATCAGACACTGTGATATCCGTGCTAGAAACATCCTTTTGACTAAGTCTGAACCGAAGAAGGTCTATCTAATTGAATTTGGTTACAGTATCAATATTCCCGAATCCCAGAAAGGGTCCAGACCTAGTTCGGCAACAAAAAGGGAAGATGATTATTTGCTAGGGATTAAAGTCCACGTTGCATGGCATACTGATGAACACCAAAAATTGATGAATACCAAATTGATGTTGGTGGTGTGTTGAGCATTATGGTGCCGCTTGCATGACCTATGGGCTCTTGTTTTTCCTTTCCTTTGGTTTAATGTACTTGTATTTCGTAACCCTTTCGATAGGCCATATAAGGAATGTTTGAAGATCAGCTAATATTCCCTACCAGCCAACTAACTTCGACAGAGAAAAAACTTAGTGTTCAAAGATCAGGTTGGAAAGTCAAGCTTCAAGTTGAGAGTAACAATTGTGAGTTTGACTTTCCAGTCAATGTGATTACAAAATTCAAGGTTTATGTTTGATAGTTCAAATCACTTTGATAACTTCACTGTTCAATATATCACACCTTCTTTTCAACACAAAAGAAGATGACTCAATCATTTCCTTTCAGTTCTCTTGCCTTGAAATGATTATCTTGAGTTTTTGGGGACGTTTCAAGCATCTCCAATTATCACTGACTTTCTAAATAGAATGATTTCTTTTATCTTTTCTTTGTTATGTTTCGCCGCGCTAAAGAAAAATACTCACAACAGAAACGAACAAATCAGCAACATAACAAAAGTTGCTACTATCAATGGGTTCAACTCGATTCAATATCTTGTACAGATATAGTACAGTCACACCGTAAAAGCAAACATGAATACACGAATAGAATGAAAGAGGTAAATCATTACATCGACTACAAAGTACATGGTGTAAAACATCTGCAGGCACCATAGAACATAAAACCCGATGAAATTGAAACTATAACACAAGACTTCCTGACGTTAGCTGATGAGTTGGACCGAAAGAGCGATGTTTGTTCAAAAGTATTTAAGCAGCTGAGGCTAAAACTATTGGCTAATACCTCACTTGATGATTAATGTATAACGAATGACTCAAGTCTTGTGAGACAACTGGAGCTGATAAATCTGAGAAAGGTTTCCAATTTTGTAAGGCTAGCTCTTCCTCAAAAACTTTCAAGGTGACTCTTGTAGTTTTCATTGCATTGTATGCTTCAGTGTCAAAAGAGGCTATAGCTGCTACTTGGTGATGATTTAAAAGGTTTGCTAGCAAGTAACAGCATTCAGTATTACGTAATATTTTACCCTGTGCTTCTGCAGTAAGGTCGATCCCCAAAAAAATGCTTCGTTTCGAGCTTCACTTTATCTGCACATTGCACAACTTTGTGGCTACATTTCATCCACTACACCAGCAACCAAATGACTTTCAAATAGTTGCCTGATTTTTCATGTTGTTAAATATAAATTGTCGGATGATATTGATTTTGGCTGTACCTTCAACTGTCTGATATAAATCAAAGGCATAATCCTGAGACCATACAAAGCTAGGAGCACTCAATGAAGTATTCATCAACTAAAACAAATGCCTGGAGATAAAGACCAACTGATTTTAATTATTGGAGCTGGTACCTTTGGTCTCTCGACAGCTCTCCAGCTTATCAGGAAAGGAGCAAAAAATATCACACTTGTTGATCCATATGAAATTCCATCACCCTTATCTGCAGGCAACGACGTCAACAAGATTTTTCAGTCAACTGTAGAAAGTGACTTTTACTCTACATTAGCATTAGAGCTGTTAGAATTGTGGAGAACTGATCCTGTTTACAGAGATGCGTTTCATGAAACAGGTATCATTTACGGAGCTACAGGTGACGAAGCTGTAGCTGAGATTGAACAACGAATCAAGATGCTAACTAGAAATGGTGACGATTTTGTTGAATTGAATACCCCTGAAGAGTATTCGATGTATGTCAAAGAACTTCCAGAAAAATTACCCAAAAACCTGTTGAATTTGAAACTTTCTGATGGGCGTTTCGCGAATTGGAAGGGTTACTACCAGAAAGACAAATGTGGGTGGACATATGCAGAATTAGCTCTAAGAAATGCTGCCAAAGAAGTCATGGATAACGGTGCAAAATTCATAAAAGATTCAGTTCAAGAGTTACTTTTCAAAAACAGTTCTTGCTATGGAGTTAGAACTTTCACTGGTGATATCATTGAGGCTGATAAGATTGTTATTTGTGCAGGAGCAAATTCATGCAAATTGTTGGACTATGGAGGGCAATTATTGGCTAAATGTTGGACAGTTGGTCACATTCAACTTTCTGAAGAGGAAGCAAGTCTGTTGAAGGAATGTCCAGTTGTTTTGAATCTTGATGAAGGTTTTTTCTTTGAGCCGGATTGCCACAATGAGCTTAAATTCTGTAATGAGTTTCCTGGATATATCAATATGGTCGATTCAATCTCGATTCCAATATACAGAAATCAAATTCCAGTTGAAGCGGAAACACAAATGAGGATTTTCTTGAACCAGGTCTTCCCACTGATATCTGACAGACCATTTACAGTTGCTAAGATATGTTGGTGTACAGATACTCCAGATCGTCACTTTCTCATTTGTGAGCATCCAGAGTTTAAAAATATCATCCTTGGTACCGGTGACTCAGGTCAGGGATTCAAGTACATGCCAAATATAGGATGCTACATTTCAGAGGTTGTTCTTAAAGGTGATTCAGGTTTGAACGAAGAAAGAAGGCGGGCTTGGAAGTGGAGACCAGACACTTCTGGAACTAGAGATATTCTTGCAAGGCAGGGTAGATCTGGAGGCAGTAACCAAATCAAAGACCTCAAAGAAATAAATGAATGGACAGACGCTAAAATTAAACCTTTTTTAGTTGACTAACAGAACTCAATAAAAAGCAATGTTTATAACCTGATTTTATACAAAGGATAAGAATCAATTTTTCAATCATTCAAGACTAAGTTTTCTTGCCCTCCCTTTGATCATATCTTTCCATCTAATATTTCCACCCACCCCCAAATCTGATTCCTTCCAATCAGGCAATACATTTAGCAGTTCTAACGCACCCCCAACGGTTCTGGCCAGGTGGGTGCAACCACTTCAGACAATGCCAACACCATTCCGAGTGCATGCTAACACCATTTCGTGTGCATTATTTGCATCAGTTGCCTTATTTTCTGGATCACTTGTCAATTATTTTGGCCCGAGGTTGGTGTTATTTCTTGGACTGATTGGATACACCATATAAAGCTCCCTGGTCTGGTGTTAAAAAAATATACAAAACGAAGGAGATGTCCATTTCTAAAGCATATGTTGTGGTATTGGTGCTGATGTGCTTTGTACTGCTTGTGGTACCGTCATGGGGTCTTTTCCGATAGAACGCGAGAAAGGGGGATTACTCTTTCTACTGCTTATTTAAAAAATTTAACGGACAATACGCTTTTTATTCAAAAAACAATAAAGAGGTTATATAATTTGTACTTTGAAGCATTTCATGATCATTATCCCATCTTGCATAAGCCAAGATTCTCACTGAATCCTCAAGATATCGCCCCAATATTGATTGTGTCAATTCTCACACTTGGTGCTTTTCATGATTCACAAGAGAACTATTTGACAGTAGTTGAACTTCATCAGAGACTTGAATGGTTGATTTTCAGCTGTCAATACTTGATACCCCTGAAATGAATGCAGTGGGAAATGCAGTTGTAAATTTTTCACCTCTTGATAGCTATACATTCTATTTCCACATCAGCATTGATAGGAAGCTTTCCAACTTGAACACAGGTTCTGGCAGGCTTGATGTCTCCAAAATAGTTCACATAGACTGAGTTTAATTCTTCAAAATCATTTATATCTCCCAAATAGACATTAACCTTGACAACATCCTCCAAAGATGATCCTGCAGCAATCAATACAGCTTCTAAATTCTTGATACATTGTGTCACTCTCTCCTTGAAACCACCTTCTACAAAGGCTCCAGTGGCTGGATCGACAGGTACTTGGCCTGAACAGTAGACTGTTTCACCACTAGCAATAATTCCCGGGCTGTACACAGCCAATGGTGCTGGGGCTCCTGTAGTAATAACCAGTCTTTTACTCATATTTGTTTGTGACTCTCAATTAGCTGTTACCAGAGAAGAATGAGAGAAAATGTAGTTATATAAGTTATATAAGTGAAAGATCGATTTTTGAGCTCACTCGAGTCCACTCGAGTCCACTTGCGCAGCGACTAACTTCCTCTCGGGGCTTTGCCTATTTTCTTATTTTTTCAATGAAATTTTGTTGTATATCCATCTCATCTTATAGAAAAGGGGTGCAATCAGTCTACTTTGACTGAAGTATCCAAATACACTTGTTTGAATGATTTGTGGAAACTTTTCAAAGTTTAAATTGTATGTGAACGAAACAAAAAAAAAATCATTATTAGAATCCAGCTTTCAGCCTTCAGAACATCTGGGGTTTTAATTTCAGATGCCGGTGAGCCCAAGAAAGTGGAAAAGGCGGAAGATTATAAAATTGAAATAATAAGTTCAGGTGGAGAGAATGTTAGCTCCTAGTTTTCAGTCCACATTCAACGGAGTCTGGGGGAGGGTTCCCCCATATTTCTTTAGTTTCACGAAGGTTGATGGGTTTTGAGAAACATAGACAGTGAGAATGTGCACTGCAATCAAAAATGTTCTGCTGGTAAATGTGCTATTGTTCCTGTAGATCACAGATTGGCACCTGAAAACCCATATCCTGTTTTTGTGTTGAATATGCCTGGGGCGTTTGTGTGGTTGGTCAATGGAGCAGCAAAGAATTCTGCTGGAAATATGTCCATTTTTGCTGCTGGGGTCATCTGCTCGTGGTCATCTAACAGCAGTCTTAACTCACTCGATCAAAAACGCCCAAGTTTCCAATCCAAAATCACCATCCATGAAATTTCAGATCTTGGTAGTACCAGTCATCGACAACACGCAGAAGCAGCAAAATACCGCTTCCTTGTAGGCTTTGAAAATGATGTGGTACAGAAAGCATTTTTCACTGGATGAGAGAACTTGGACAGAGCCGAAGGCTTCTCCATTATTATTCCGATAAATCTTTCACAAAGGCTTATATTGCCGTTGATAAATTAGACGGTTTGAGAGATGAAGGTGATACTTATCAGGAAAAGCTTGTAAGAAGTGGGGCCGAAACTCCTTTGAAGGTTTATAAAAGTGTTTCACATTCAGTGATGGCAATTGACGGTATATTGGACAAAGGTGCCAAATTAATTGCAGATTGCTCCAGAGAAGTATATAAAGAATTTCAGTTTTCCAGAGTTTACCTGGCTAGGGAATGCCTACCCACTTAGAAACATAATCATCAAATTCTAGTTTGAAGTCATAATTTCTTGAATATTGCTGAACCCAACGTTTAAAGTTTTTGAATAATAAGAAAGTACCAGTATTCAATTTGTGCACTTGAAAATTTGTAGTACGATTTCAGTGCCGAAGGGTATTCTAAGGTATATGCGCATATCTTCTATTCACTACTTTTCGGATCCCACCATGCGAACTTCCTACACAAAGCGTAAGTTCTGCGTTAAATTATTTACTTAGCCTTTATGTTTTTCGAAACTTCAAACAATGTACTGAAAACATGAGACAATTAGAGACTTACAGATATTTGACAAATATATCAATACGTTCCAGCTCACAAATTGAGTAATATTAGAAGTCTAATTTTTGAAAAAAGTAGCTAGCACACTCAAGTGATTTGTGTTCGTTCTTCTCCTGATTTCTTCCCCGACTCAAATTAAATTGCGGGCAAAGTTGAGGAATTACAATTCCAATAATAAAGCTAGGAAAACTGTTCCGGATATTTGGCCCCAATTGATCCTCTGGATTATTTCACCAACAAGAAAACATATAAATGCATTTTAGATTTCCTCGATGTTTTTATGAGCTATGAAGTCGTTTACGAATTGAGAAATAACTCTTTCCCATACTGCCTCAAACTAATACAGAATCCCACACACACAATGCCAGCAATTGTTTTTGATATCGTTGGTACACTTATCTCATATCAAAATTGTATCAAGGAAATTGACAACCAACTTGGAACCAAGTTAAAGGCAGATGGAATAGACTCAAAGTTATTTTTTTTCTTTTGGTTGGCTGGTGCAGAAAGAGACTACTCCTACTTGTCTCAGGCTAAGAATTATCAGCCATTTTCCAAAATCATGGAATTCACCTTTTACAGATCTTTATTTTTTGCAGGAATTTCCAAACCAAGAGAATATTGCACACAAGAGCAAATCAACGAAATTGTTTTCACTGGATTTTACAATTTGAGGGCCAGAGATGAAACTAAAGGTATGATTCAAATGTTGCGTGACTACGGATTCACCACTTATTGCCTTACAGATGCCAGTAAAGATCGAGTTTTGAGTTATTTCAAAGAATCTGGAATTGATATGCCAGCCGAAAACTTGATATCATGTGATTCCATAGGTGCAGGTAAGCCAGAGGCAATCGTCTATCAAACAATCTCAAATCAATTGTCAGATTTTGAAAGGGACGATAAGTGGTTTTTTGCTGCTCATATGTGGGATTCATGTGCTGCGAGACAAGGTAATTTTAGAACGGCATGGGCTGATGTTCATGAGTTGGAACCATGTACTGAAATATTTGGTACTCCAGATGTTATTGGTTCAACTTTGACTGATACTGCTAAGAAGGTTATCGAGATGCACAAAAAACTTGTCGACTTGAAGAGAAGATGCTGACTTGTCTTCAATTGAAACTTAAAATTTCTATAGATCCTCCTTTCCTGTATTGAAAATATGAAAAGATTTTCAAGTTTGTGACGAAAGGGAAATCAATAAAAACGAGCTTTTACTATTGAGACGCGAATGAATGAGTGGATTTATTCACCGTCGTTTGTTTGATGAGGATTCGGGTTGTCTGATGATTTTCAATGATTGGCTGAAAATGTAGGGAGTCGAAAGCTAGATGGGAAAAGGTGGTAGGTGTTTGAGTGTTATGTGTGTTGCATCAATTATAGATGGGACCTCTGGGATAAGTAAAGTTAATTTTTGCAGTGTTTTGCTTCAAGATGCCCGGCTTTTTTTGTATATAAGATTTTAAACTATGTAAAGTAGAACATCTGATGAGTGATGTTTTCGGATCTGCTATTGTGAGTCGCTGATTTTACAAATATACTTATCAACATTCTCACAAAATTCGAAACGAGAAAAGTTCAAAGATATGATTGTTGTCATTGAACCTTGATAGTAATGAGAAGTGAACCAATCAGTAAAAATTGATCAAGCATGCCAAAAAAAAAAAAAAAAATGAGATAGAAAAATCTTATGAGTTCGAAGGGGCATTGACTTTAGTCACTTTACAATTGTTGCCACACCACTGCTCTAAACTTTCTAATAGCTTTCTATCTTCATGTAACTTTGCCATCTCATCAGATCCTCCTCTTGATGTTCCAGTTATGATTAAATTTGGAACTGTTTTCCTCCCTGAAACATCTCCAATATATTTCTGTAAATCTGCACCGTGAGCATGCTTGTCCAATTCGACAACCAGTGGCTCCGGAGTAATTTCATACTGCGTTTTCAATAAGGCCTTCAATTTTTGTGAATATGGGCAAGCTGATTTCGAAAAGATGACAACAGGCGAAAAGCTCAAAATGTTTTTATAGTCATTCGCCGCATCATACTTGCTTGTTGATTGCTCCAGTACTTTTTTCTCTTTCACCTCTGACTTGTTATTCTTCTTATTATTTTTGTTCAGATCACTGTTACTGTTACTGTTGATGTCTTGCTTGGACTCAGTCTTGGCTTTCATAACCTGCTCAGCAGCCCTGACTTTTGATTCATCGATCTCTCCCTTGTCATTCTTGACAACATCGTTCAAATTGGAACTCTCATGACCTTTCAACTCTTTTTCCATCTTTTCCTTTTGTTTCTTCTCTTCTTTTGTTGGTGATATTGTAATTGACAGCTTCTTAGGTGGTGCATCCATGTTGCTAGATACTGTTGATGATTTTGATGGTCTTGAAGTTGTGGAAACAAAAAATAAAACAATTGTTAGCATCAACATGGCTAAACCAACCATCTTGTTTTTACGATTTAACCTTATCAGCATTATGGCTTTGCAGACTGATCTTATGTTGTGTGGCTTGGATATGACGGTTGATGCAACAAGTAGTTAAGTTGATTCTAACCAGACTGTCACTTCGCATTCTTGTTAACGATAATAAAAGTTTTTCGTCGCTTTTTTTAATTCTACTGTGAAGCGCGTTCTTGATTTAATTTTTGTATCACACACAAATCTTGTGTAGAGATTTTTTTTCAATTAATGGTTGACGATTGACGATAAGCAAACTGTCTATCTCAAGAACCAAAATCTTTGGAAACTGTTGGTGATGAAGGGTTATATATAATCAAAAAGAGCCAGTTCAAAGTTTAGCTATTGGAGACTCAAAAAGATTGCACCTTGTTGGTTTTAGTAGGGGTGTTAAATTGGTCCTCTTTTGATTTGAATAGAGTACAGTTGGAGCCGTAAGCTGCAAAAAGTTGCAGAAGTAGAAAGCTACTCAACTTGTTTGAGACTATTTGTTTGGGAATTTGACTGATCTCATACAGGGATAAATCTTAAAATCATCTCTTGCCGAATGCATCATCAATCATCTTATTTGATTCGGTTCAACTGAGACGACTTGATTGAACAATAGTTGAACTAATCGACCTCTGAATCAATATTACAAATCCTCACAAATGTTGTTGATTTCAAAGGTCTGAGTGGTAGGTCGAGGTATATTATCAAAACTTATTGGTTAAAAGTATAATTTTTTGTTTGACAAAATGGCTTATATTATTTGCTCAGTAAAAAATCCAAATTTGAATAACCACCCACTTTACTGCCACAGGTTTTATTTTACTGAAAGGGAATGCAACTTTGATTTTTTCAAAAACATAACGGGATACAATCAGTTATTTGTTCGAATTTTTGTGAAACTGGAGATTGTCATTTCAGGATATAAACCCAACAAAACTCTTCTATGCTACTCCCCATGTTTCCAACTTATTGCTCATAAATCTTCATTTTAGGCTGATTAGACTCTAAACATTTGTTGGCCAGTCTCTTTGTTTAAACTATGAGACTTTTCATCAACTATCAATGTAAAGATATTCTTAAATTTATTTTGCACGTAAACACTATCTGTCCACACTCATATGTATCCATCAAAATTAAAAATAAAAATTAGGGGTTCCACAAAGGAACGAATTAAACTCAAGTGCCTTTCTTTTGATATGAGGACTCTTTCGAATCTGTAACATTTATGGCAACACTCAGTATTCCTTGACAAGCTCGTTAAGCAAACTCCAAAGCTTATCACCAGTACCATTTGTAAAACCTGCTTCGATGTCAGGTCTCATTGTACCGATAGCGCCCCATGGTATGATATAAGCTCCATTGTCTTTTGATGTTAAGCTTGGGCTCAAAGCAGCAAACAATTCAGAATATGCACCATAAACTGGAGGGTAACCTAATCTTGACATCACAAATTTCAGAAAGCTGCCCATATTTCTAGCTAGATCGGTGTTCAATACACCTGGATGAACTGCTACACTCACAATATTCTGAGCCGCGACTTGTTTTGCGTGAGCTACACTCCATAGATGTGAAAGGTAAATGTTGCTCAGTTTCGATTGACCATATTTTCCAAATGTATTTTTTGGAGTCTTCAAATAGTTCAAATCATCAAACTGAATACCACCGTTTGCGACGGAGAAAAAGTGACCATATGATGACAACCAAACCAATCTCTTGAGATTATCGTTTGTCGGCTTTAAAAATATCTGATCCAAATATCTTTGTAGTAAGAATGTTCCAACAACATTAACTCCCCATTGAATTTCAAAACCTTGTTTAGTTTTCAGGTCCGATGGTGGCGCCAGAACACCTGCATTATGAATAATAATGTTTAACTTATCTGTGACCAGCTCTAATTGCTCGACTCCTTCTATAATGGAATTTAAATCAGCCAAATCTATGATAATTAAGTCCAACTTACCAATTACTTCGCCATTATTGTCCCCAATTTCTTTGAGAAGTTGGGCTATCGCATCTTCACCTCTTTGCTTACTTCTGCAAGCCATGACAACATGACAATTTTTTGTGACTAACAACTTGACAGCTTCATAACCAATGCCAGTGTTACTTCCAGTGACTAAGGCAACCTTGTCGGTCAAATCTGGATAATCCTCAGGTAAGAATGTCGGTTTTGGTGGCCACAGTTGAGAAATCAGACTTCTGAGTTGAAGCAACATTTCTTCTTTCTATCTTTAGTGCACAAGTTGAATTGATTCAAGTTATAAGTTTACTTATGAGTGTACCATACTTTTATGTTGATGTGTTCATTGGATGCCAAATATAATGCTTGATAACTCTTCGCTGTGAGAAAGAGAATCACTTTCTTCTTCGGATATATCAGATGAATGGGGTTAAGGGTTCTCCGATATTTCTCGCAAAAAACACTAAACAAATCGTAATACCCTCTGTTTTTTTCTTTTTTTCTTTTTGAACGACAAAATATCAGATAATTAGCTAAATGGCACACTTTGATAGTAAAAGAAAACCAAACATTAATGAAAATAACACTTGTGAAAGGGCGTCAATCTTTGACAGATAAGAATCTCATTGTCTGTTTCATTTCTCTTAAGCTAATGATACTGAGATCCCGTAACCCCTAAGATCTGTTTTAAAATGACAATAACTCTGTCACTACGTATTTGGATTTTAGAAAAAAACTTCATAGCTGTTGGTTGTTTGTAGGGTAGAACTCATTCAAGGAGGTATATGGAATCATAATACCCACCTAATGTGGTTCATCTGTTTTTTTTTTTTTTTTTTTTATTTCATCGAATAGCTATTTATTTACCTATTATACTGTGAGAATAAGAAAAAAGGTATCAATATTTGCTTCTTATCAAGGACCAAGAAGTTGTGAAGGAAAAAAAGAAATCATCATCAGAAAACATCTGATGGCAAGAAAGAGGGCGTCAATCTCTTCTCACCAAAAGCTATAAGCTGAGGTAATTCTCTTAAGCTGATTGAAATATAATTTCAATTA
>PPKG02000054.1:0-11856 GCA_003706045.2 Peterozyma toletana | reverse complement strand
AACGGGTAACACCCTCATCGTAACAATTAACTTTGATAACACTAGCGTCAAAAAACTTCACCATTTTTCCGATTCTAGCACCATCAGGAGCCTGGTTGACCGAGTTTTTGATTGCCTCGAGATCCAGAAACTCAACTGCAATGGTTGAGTCCCAGTCGGAAAGAAACCCCAAAGGTGTTTCCGTGAACAACATTTGATAAATCAATTGAGTGAAACCAACTTGAAGGTCAAAACAGGACTTGTCGTATTCTTTCAGGCTTTTAAACTTATCAAAGGAATCACCAACAAACCCTCTCTTCATTTCGACAACAAACAAATTGATTTTCGATTGAACCTCTCCATTACACAAGATGTCAGCAGTGAAAAGGTAATCTGGGATAATTTCAAAAGTTTTCTGACCTTTTTGTTTATGCTCGTAGTCGTAAGCATCAAGTTTCTTTTTTGTGGACAGCTGGCTTCTAATCACAATATCATCTATACTTGGATGATGAAACAATATATCTATCAATGGATCAAGATAAGTGGATACAAAGTTTTTGGATACATCCAGCTCATTGGCTGGGTTGTGGTTCAACTTGGATCTAGGCCACTCCCTAAGATTAATAGATCGCCCTTGCCGAGTGTTTTTGAAATTGAAAAGATTGTTATGATTGAGCAAAAACTGATCGAGGATGTTATCTTTCAATGCTTCGCTGTTTACAGCATTAATTTTGGGTAGAATCCTGTGATAATCACGATGTAGATAATTGTTGCTTGTTGTCATGCAAGTCACACTTTTTATTGAGCTTGTCACTTGGGTGTTGCCTTTTACAACATCAGTGTTCTTCTCAATAGTAAATAGCGGTAGCATGGGAACGGCGCCATTGGCGAAGAGTGAAATTGTGGCTTGAACTTCTGTTCGCTTAAAACTGTAGAGTTCTATAGACTCAAATAATCCTGTTTCTTTGATATCTAGTAAAACATCCCAATAGTCTTTCAAGGGCATATCCTTTGCAAACGCGTTCTCTCCAAATACTTTACAGTCCTTCAATATCGGCGCATCAAGTGAAGTATTGACCAAAAGCTTCAATCTCAGCTGTTTGATTTCTTCGGGATCAAGATCGCTCATTTCGTCCAACTCATTAGCCAACTGCCTGAAGTCTTGAGTTATAGTTTCAATTTCATTGGTTGTTATATTCTCTAAATCCAGCGGCTCTTCTAGACGATGTACTTTGTAGTCAATGTAATAATCAAGCTCTTTCATTCTATTCATGTATTCACGTATTCATATTTGCTTGCACGATGTCATATACTATATGTAAACAAGGTATTGAACCAAGTTATACCTCTTGACAGTAGTAAGTGTGTTTATTTCATTTTGATTTTTCTGTTTATACTTTTTTGAGCGCAATAATGTAAATCTCAAACGCAACAAATTATCAAAGATTTGAAATTTTATCTCCAATATTTTTCATTCAATTCGGTTATGCTACACTGATAGATTAGCATGAAGTTATTGAAAGTTTCTATTACCTGAATGATTCGAGCCAGACTCCAAGCAAGAGTAAAAGCTACGAACTTTTGAGCTTGGTATATTGGTTTCCTGGAAGTTTTCGTGCACTGAGAAATGATTTTTCAGGGAAAATCATACTGAACACAAACAAAAACTATCAAGTTCAAGATAAGAGAGCAAATAATCTATAATTTGGAGAATACAGTTGATCGAGAAAACTTTAACTAATGCTTTACTCTCTGATTTTACCTCTAGCCATTACATACACTAAGACTCTGTGTTTAAGTGTTCTGCTGTTTACATTATCATGTTTGCTGTTGGTTTTGTATTTGTGATCTGTTAATTTGTTTGTCAATTTTTGAGAAAAGGGTATAAAATTGTTCATTTCGTGGCATCCCATCTTCCGGCAAAGTAATAAAGCCATAAATCAACAATGAGTATATCGGCGTCTACAGTAATACAGCATTTGAAAAATGCATCCAAGAACCACAATGAGAGTATAAAAATTGGCTATTGCTGGTTTTCTTTCTGCGATCATCTTTTTGATTCAATTATGGAACCTTGATAAGGTAATGGAAGAAGAGAAGAGGGACAGAGAACTGATGTAGCGTAATGAACATCAGATATTGTAAGCAATTAAACAGACTGCGGCTACATCTGATTATTCCTTATACTTATAAGAAACAGTTCCATTAAAATCACTTCAATTGGTCAAAAGGTAATCATTTCTCATAATTCAATCCTATATAGACGAATTGTGCCAATAATATGCTCAAACCTGACATGTTAACGTTGAATTTTTCATCATATGAAAAAAGTATCGTTTCTTTACTATTCTCAAACTAACATGAACTTCTTTCTTTTTTGTTACTGTTGACTTCTATGGACGCAAATAGCCCTGTCTCTTTAGTATTGAGTAAAATATCCCAATAATTTTTTATGGGAATATCCTTTGAAGACCCGTATTCACCAGTATTTTACAGTCTTTTGATATTAGAATATCAAGTGAGATTAACTAAAAGCTTTGACTGTTTCAATTATTCAGCAATAAAGTCGCTCATTTGGTCCAACATCTCAGCTAATTGCTGAAAGTCTTTTGTTGCTGTTTCAGATTCATAGTCTCTTATCTTTTCTCTCCAGCGGCTGCTCATAAAGAAGTAGGGTGCAATTTAAGTAGAAATTGAGCAATTTCACCCTATTGATGTTTTTATTTTACTGTGAGTTTACTTTGAATGAACCAAGGTATTGAATGAATGAAGTTATATCTCTTTTTCTTCACAGCAACTTCTGTTATTTTATTTGTTTATTTGTCTGCTCCTGTTTACAGACTTCTTACGAAAGCGTAACAAAAATTCAAAAACTTCAGAGATTTGATCTTATGTCGAATACAAAAGTATCCTCATCAAGCTGCTTGCTTTGATTACTATAGGGAGAGATAAGGAGAATTCATCCTGAACAAGTACTTGAAATAGTGATCTGCATTTATTCATGTAAAGAAGATTGGAAAAAGTAAGCAGTCTGTCTGACCAGGATACTGAATTATCGCAAATAATTGTGCTTTGGAAGGTTTTAGTTTCAACATTTTCCTAGACACTCAAAATACAAAATAAAGACCAGAAAAAGGCATTTGATGGTTATATTTAACGAGTTGATAGCAGTCCTTGCAACCATGGAATCTGTTATCCTACATTATAAATAATTCAATGCGCCTTCTTGGATGCTACTTGAACATATTGTTTCAATTTGTACTGAATTTAATTTACTTTGTTTTGTTGTATAATGCGCATGCAGGAACTCTCCATCGACTCGTACCATAGCTGTGTGCTTATTCTTCAAAGCCTGATCAACAAATCTCGTACACGTTTTAGCTAAATTTCCTACAAGCCTTGTTATTTTGAAGAGCTAACCTCAGAACTTTGGGCATCATCCAAACTTTTAATCTCACTTTGCAACTAACCGAGCAATCTCGCACAAACCTTATCTCTTCTACTGCTCATTTGAGTCTTCGCTGGATACCTGGCCTCCTTCAATGTTTTAGAGGTGAAAACTTTGCACTAGATTGTACCAATTTAATTGAACTCAGCATTTTTAAGCGATAACTTTTGCTGCCTCAAAAAAATTTATTTAGCTTTTCATCTTCAACTGTTCCCCTTTTCTTTGGAATTGAAGTGAAGGAGGACCTTTAATAAAGTATGAGATTCACATCTCAAGATATCATTTGATCGATTTAGAAGCCTAAGATGTTACACTACTTTGTTTGGAATAGGTGCAATAAAACATCAATTGTCGCTGGAAATTATTCGAGTACTCCACTATCAAGCACCAAGAGCAGAGGATAAAAATGATCCAACAGCCAAAAGTGTTTGACGAACAGTGAGTTATACCGACACAAAATTTCCTACCTCTTGAATTAATCTTGATAAAAACATTTTCCGATTCTTTATTTGAAAAATTAATTTCTGATTATATGAAGGTACGGCTGAATCAAGAAGACTGCAAATATGTGGAGAATTTTTCTCACAAATACTACTGTCGCCTTCGCACAAATGTTCAGCAAAATGTGAAGCCGACTAAAAAAGAAGCAAAACCATGGAAGTAACTGGAAATCACTACAGCCTGGTTGTTTTGGTAAATACTTAACTACTTAACTTAACCAATCTCTCTATTTCTTATCTGTTTATCAATATTAAAAAGTTGAAAAAAACCTTACTCTTTCAAATTTCAAAAAATTCTTTATCTGCAAATCCATTTTGCGCTCTGGTTTTAAGAAGTTTTCGTTTTGAACTTCCACTCTGATCTAAAGATAAGGGAACTTGAAAAAACTATCAAATTCAAACAGTGTAGAGTTTTGGATGTTTCAATACATAAGCCAAAGAGACTTCCACAAATGCTCATTTTTAATCATTGATTTGTTTGCCACAAAGCCTTATGTCATCTTGGAGATATCGTATTGCAATCTTCTTACTTCGTAAGTTTGTGATCAATTTCAAAAATATGTAGACTATGATATAACATCTTCATTCATTTGATTCATGAGAATATAGCATTGAGACTAGCGGCTTCGGGTTGTTACTATTCTATAGCAAGTATCGTCAAAAGACTGCCCGTTCCATCAAAGAAAGATTATCTTCAGATAATCACATTACTTCATTGTTACTATCATATTCCGCATAAAGATTGGCAAAATGCTCTCTATGTCAGAAAAACCCTCGAGGAATTGACCGATTACACTTTCTTTGAAAATTATGCTTTGAAATTTGATAATCTTTCAAGCTGGCTAGTAAAACCATCTACAGCAACTAAACAAGATCCAGTGATTTTATACTTGCATGGCGGTGGTTATTTTCTTTGTTTGATGTCGGAACAAGTTAGATCAGTGGCAACTTTGTACCAACTGTCAAAAAATGACAGACTTTCTATTTTGATAGTTGATTATTCGTTAATGCCAAAATTTGTATACCCAACGCAACTTAATGAACTGTTGGATACTTATAAACAATTAGTTCAGGAAGGCTACGAAAATGTTATATTGATGGGTGATTCTGCAGGTGGAAATCTCTGTATTTCATTGAAGGATTATGTTCATAAGAATGATTTAAAAAATATAGTTGAGAGCTTATTGTTGATATCACCATGGGTTAAACTTTATCCAAAATATGAAAATTCGTATGTTTCAAATGATTATAAAGATGAGTTAAGGTATGATTGTCTTAACAGTTGGGGTAGGCTATACTATCCAGATGCTTTATCTGCCACGCCTACAGTGAGCCCTATCCTTGGATTTTCTGAATATTGGCGAGAAGTGTATTCGAATGAGAAGAATTTTTTGATGGCCGGAGAAAATGAAGTTTTACGTGATGATTGCATCAAATTTGGAACAGATGCAAATTTCGAAATCTGTATTGAAAAGGACGCTAGGCATAATCTTTTCCTTTTTGAGGCTTTTGAAGGAGTAGCAGAGCTGATGAGATTCAATTCACTCAAAAGATGCCTTGAATATTAGAAAAAGTTTTATAGTTCAACTGAAAGTTTTTACCGACAAATTGTCTTCTGTGGGTGTTGCAAAAGTTGAAAATGCGCACAAAGAAGCTACAGCTTCAACAACCTTCTAGACAATACGCTGTAACAGAGTATAATTTACCTTATTACAATATATATAGGGAACAGTATGGATTATTTATCCAATAAAATTGTAATTCCTATTTTTTGCAAATAAATACCTCAACATTGAATAGAATAGTTTTTAATATAATCAAATGAAATAAGTCAATACAACCGACCATATTTGGCTGGTAATGTACGATGTTTGAATGCATGTTGTTTGAAACCACCATATTCAGTAAGAAAGAGGAGGATTTAAGTTTGTTGATGTTTTTCTATCTCCGAAATTCAGGTTTCATTTTGTAACAGCTACACTCCGAGATGTATACAAAAGGAAATGATAAAAGTTACAAGACAAGAAACGAGAACTTGGAATTCGGAATGCAATCATCATGGAGTAGTTCTAGTATTTTGCCAAGGATATTGGAGTGGCTTGACTTATCAAACAAGAACTTTTCATGCTTGTGAACCATTCACTGAGATGACATTGAACAGTGCAGAGCTTGCAGTTCCCAGTGTCGTTATATTGAAACATTCACGAGCTTAAACCAGCCCTGAAATTCCTAAAACATTCAAACCTTTCGTCTCTTACTACTTGCTTCCTCTTCAGATGCGCGGTATAAAGAACTCTGAAATTTTGCTTACACTGCAACTTCAGTTTGTAATCCTAAGCATCAAGTTCCTTTTTTTTGGACAGCTGACTCATAATGTCAATCCAATCAATATTTGGGTGATGAAGCAATATTCTCTGCAATGGGTCAAGATAAGTTGATACAAAGTTTTTAGATACATCCAGCTCGTTATTTAGTTGGTAAACCACATTAAATATAGGCCACTCCCTAAGATTAATGGAATTCCCTCGACGAGTATTTTTGAAATTGAAAAAATTGCTGTGATGTAGCAGAAATTCATCACGAATATTCTGCTTCAGTGCTTCGCTGTTTTCAACGTCGAAACTTGGTAGAACTCTGTGATAATGGCGGTGTAGATAATTGTTGCTTGTTGTCATGCAAGTCACACTTTTAATTGAGCTTGTAACTTGGGCGTTGCCTTTCTCAACATTGGTGTTCTTCTCAATCGTGAATAGCGGTAGATGGGAACGGCGCCATTGGCGAAGAGTGAAATTGTGGCTTGGACTACTGTTTTTCTATCATTAGCATCTATCGACTCAAATAGCCCTGTTTCTTTAACATTTAGTAAATTATCCCAATAATCTTCTAAAGGCATATCCTTTGCAAAACCGTTCTCACCAAACACTTTACAGTCCTTCAATATCGGCGCATCGAGTGAAGTATTGACCAAGAGCTTCAATCTCAGCTGTTTCAGTTCTTCAGGATCAAGATCGCTCATTTGGTCCAACTCATCAGCTAAATGTCGGAAATCATGTGTTATAGTTTCAATTTCATCGGGTTTTATATTCTCTAAATTCAGCGGCTGTTCTAAACGATGTACTTTGTAGTCAATATAATAGTCAAGCCCTTTTATCCTTCTGTCACTTTCATGATTAACTTTTGTAATTTGAATATATTATATTCGAATAACGTATTGAATCAAATTCAACCTCCTGATAGAGTAACTTTTATTTTTGTTGATTTGTTTTTTTCTGTTGTGTATATTTTTCTGGAGCGCGGTGTGAACTTGAAACAAAACAAGAATATAAAAGATTTTATTTTATCAAATTTCATTCATGGACGATTTTATCAGAAAGACGGTGAGACATCTTGAGCAGCAAGGTCATTGAGTAATTTTGAACTCATCAAACAAGAACTTTTGATTTTCGTGAATCCTTTGCTGGGAAGCCATAGTCACAATTTTTCGTCTCATTCTCAAGTTTGAAGTTTTAACCTAATCTTTTAACACTGACTTTTCTCTCTCTTGAAGCTGGTTGGCTGGCAGAGAATAAAAGCTAATAAATCATTATTCTTACTTGGCCTATCGAAAGGTAACAAAATACAAGTACATTGAAAGTGCAGGAAGAGAAAAAGAAGCACCAATAAGTCATACAACACCATAATGCACCACAAAGCATCAATCAACCAGGCATGCATTAGTGATCCATACAACCCACACTTTAGTCCTTAACAAATAATTCATCAACCTTGATTTCATCTTCTCTTTTCGTTGCCGAACTAGGTCCGGATTCTGGAATATTGATACTGTAACCGAAGTCTATTAGATAGACTTTCTTCGGTTCAGACTTACTCAAAAGAATATTTCTAGCACGGTTATCACAGTGTCTTATACCTGAATGGTGCACAATTTTTAGTTGGGCAAGAACAAGCTCTTTGTTTACTTGGGTTTTGTTATCGTTACTCCATTTCTCATATTCTATTTTCTTGAGAATCAAAAATGGACCAACCATAATGGAGAAATCGTTTGCATCCAAAAATCGTCCAAGTAACGGTGGTTGATCAGTATACACACTATTGAAGCCATCTCTTTTTGATAGGAGTGCATAATTCTTTCTTTCCCTAAAGAAGCTTTCCAAGACCAAGCTCTTAATTCTGTTTGCTGAGAGTAATCCATCGTGATATCTGTTGGCTCTGGTATAATCGAAACATTTGATTACGTAGTCTAAATCTGAATATATCTTGTCTATTAGACCAGTTTTGTTTTCAAACTTCTCTACTATCAATTTCAAGTTAACACCAGATACGCCTACTATTTGAGAGTTGAACGCATCATAACCCATTTGAATTTTGGCAGTTTCGGACAATTTGATTTTTGGCTCGCATGAAACTGGCCAACTGAATGGGACTAAGTACTCAAATCTACTCCTTGAAATGTCCATGAATTTCAGTAGCTTTTCCGTTGATGATACAGCGTCTTCCAAATCTAACCACGTTTTGTCCACCTGGATACTAAAATCTGTCAAAAACTCGTCATCTGACTTGCGAAGATAGCTTGCCACTTTATGCCTCATTGTTCTGGACTCTTCTGTGAGTGCCTTAATATCTAATTTCAGGCGTCTGTATACCGAAAGAGCTTGAAATGATTTCAAAGAGAACACCCCTTCATCTGTGTTATTGATGATTCTGTAGTTCACCTTCAACTTTCTGCAACCGTTTTCAGTTGATGGTATCATTGGAGTCTCAGTGATATCCACATCTATGACTAGTGTGCTGACAATGTCAGTCAAAAATAATAGTTTACAGCCACATGAAATCATTTCTGCAATTACCTGCTTCAAAATCTTCTTGGGAATATCTTTGGTTTGATTTTGAAGTCTTGACTCAGAGTTTACTTGAGAATTAGTAATAATATCCTGACATGAGACAATAGTTCTATCAAAAAGATAAGGCACTTGCTGGATTTGTGCGTAGCGATAAGATGCGTCTATTGTAATTCATGTCACAAAAGCTTGTTTTTGTAGACTTATTGTTTTAAATATCCTAATTGAAAGATATGTTCAATATGATCCGACAATTTCGAAATAATAACATGGTCTTACAGACTCAAAAGCCTCTTCACAAATCAACTTCTTTAGGTACATGCATACCATGGTATAAAACCCTACGATCCGGTTGGTAGCCCATTACCAAGTGGTCATCATGACACTCAGTTCTTAGTGCCGAAGCAGATGAAATAGCACTATGAGTAGACACAGGTATTACCTGTGTAGCTACTACTCGTTCAACATCAAGATCATAATGATTTGCTATATGAGCTGCAAAAATCCCATCAATATCACTATTCTCATAAAAGTGTAGTAACATTTCAAGACTTTGTCTGAAACATGTTGGGGAATGACATGAGACACATCAACTAAAAATACTACATATTGGAATAAGTAATACAATCAAGATGAATCTTCCTAGCTAATGCCTAAAGGCAGTAGCCAAAAGTCACTTTTCTGCATTTGAATTTTCAATGGTTCAAAAATTTATTGGAAACAATAGTTTACACGTATTTAGTCAAAAACCTCTTTGTGAATCACCTTCTTTAGCTACATACATACCACGATATAAAATGGTACGATCCGGTTGGTAACCTAATATCAACTGATCATCAATAGAGTCTGTTCTCAATGCCAAATTGAATGAAACAGTACCATGGGCAGACACACTTACTCTCAGTATGGACGTTGCTCTATTAACTTGAAGACCATAATGATTTGATATATAAGCAGCACATGTATCATCAATATCATTATCTTTATAAAAGTCTTGTAACATATCCTTGACTTCATTGTCGGACAAAGCATCATCTAAAGATTCCAAACCTGAGAATTTGGCAAACGTATCCACCATGTTCCCATGATAAATATACATTAACGCCAACAGCTTTAGTTCATTGCCAAACAACGGATATTTACCATAAAAGAAGTCGTTATACAGCTTCCCGAGTGTGGAATTATCTGCAGTCGAAATATACATACTTTTTGATAGATAAGTGTTCAAGCAGTTGTTCAAACTTTCATCATAGTCAGTGATGTTGCCTCTCAAAACAAGGTCATGAAAATCTGCTGTCAGAGAGTAACACATCATAAGCCAGACCGCAAAAAGGCCGAACAATCTTGGAAGCATTGTTTGGTTCAAAAGGTTTACCGTTTGTAAAACTTCCCGTTTTTCTTTTGCGAATGAAATCTGCAGTTTGTTTAAAACTGATTGTATCTATTTGCGTGAAAAAAAGATTTCAACCTTATTCACATTTTTAAATTCTATCAAAATGCGAAGCCACTTTTCCGCTTGTTTCTAACAATCAAGCGCTATGCATGTCACAAAAGCTTGTTTTTGTAGCGCGATTTTTCTCAAGATTTCTGATTTAGTACTGTGTTTTCCGGGCACTTACAGTTTCTTGCAAACGAAAGCTACAATGTAAGAGGAATTTAAAAAAGCCTCCAAATCTTTTTTTGCGAAAAATTGGTTTTTTATTTCCTGATTTGTTGAAATTTCTAAGGCGGACCTAACAATTTTGAACTCTCCAAATAAGCCATAGTCAACCACTTGATTCGTCCAAATCGTGTCCATTATAAATTTTAGTGTGCACTGTTAGTGTCCAACACCGAACCGAAGACGGTGAACCAACACCGAACCGAAGACGGTGATAACAAACGTGAGTACTAGTTGTGGTAGACATCGTCTACGAGGTGTCCATCAGTGTGGCTAATTTTTTACCCAGGTGTCCATGAGGTGTGGCTAAAATTTAGGCAGGTGTTGGCCGACACCCGTAGCATGTGTCGGTGCATGTCTCGGTAGCCAACACACCAACACTGATTCGGGTGTCCAGTAGGTGTCGGTAGCCAACACACCAACACTGATTCGGGTGTCCAGTAGGTGTCGGTAGCCGACACACCAACACTGATTCGGGTGTCCAGTAGGTGTCGGTAGCCGACACACCAACACTACTACGAGTGTCCAGTAGGTGTCGGTAGCCAACACACCAACACTGATGCGGGTGTCCAGTAGGTGTCGGTAGCCAACACACCAACACTGATTCGGGTGTCCAGTAGGTGTCGGTAGCCAACTCACCAACACTGATTCGGGTGTCCAGTAGGTGTCGGTAGCCAACACACCAACACTGATTCGGGTGTCCAGTAGGTGTCGGTAGCCGACACACCAACACTGTTAGATGTATCGGTCTCGACTATTGTTAGCAACACCCAATCCAAAAGACACAGACACGGACGATAGATGTTTAAATTTGTACCAACACGTATTTTGTATAAATAAGGGATACGCGTAATGATTATGGATAAGTGAGAATTGAGTAACGTTTGAGTTGGAAGATATATATTTGTGTTTTAGTAGGTTAGTTAGTGAAGAAGAGGCAGATGATCGAGTGGTATAATTTGGGAAGTTAAGGGTGAAGTTGATGAAGTTAAGTTTAGTTGGAGATTTTATAATGAGTTAGAATAATGGTATTGTTTAGTTTATAATTTATAGTGGTTTTTTGAATAGTTGAGTTTATGATGGTGAGATTTGAGATAATGAGTAAAGGGATTAGTAGAAGAGAAATATATGGATGGTGTTGGTGATGTGTTTATGTAAGGAATTTGATGAGTGAGTTGAAAGAGTTTAAAAGAGAAAATAGAGTATGGATGAGTGGATTGATGGAGTGATAGGTAATAGAATGGAGTATTAGATGAGTTATTTGAGTTGGTGATTGTATGGAAAAGTGAATAAGATGAATGAGATGGAGTATGATGGAATAGTAGTTTAAAGTTGTGAGAAAAAGTGATGAATGTAGTTGTTTAGTAGAGTGGGTTGTAATTTGTATTAGAGATATGAAATTAAGTTAATGAGGGTGAAGTGGTATTATGA
>PPKG02000053.1:0-12772 GCA_003706045.2 Peterozyma toletana | reverse complement strand
ATTCAGATGAAGCAACTGATGAAGCAGCTGATGATTCAGATGAAGCAACTGATGAAGCAGCTGATGATTCAGATGAAGCTGATGAAGCAACTGATGATTCAGATGAAGCTGATGAAGCAACACTTGAAGCAACTGATGAAGCAACTGATGATTCAGATGAAGCTGATGAAGCAACACTTGAAGCAACTGATGAAGCAACACTTGAGGCACTTGACTCAACGGCAACTGCATATGATACGGAACCGGAGGCACTCGATAATTCAGATGAAGCAACGCTCGAGGCGACTGATGATTCAGATGAAGCAGCTGATGAAGCAACACTTGAAGCAGCTGATGAAGCAACACTTGAAGCAGCTGATGAAGCAACACTTGAAGCAGCTGATGAAGCAACACTTGAAGCAACACTTGAAGCAGATGATGTGATAACGGAAGATGAGGCAGATGATGACGAAATAACTGAAGAAGACAGTGAAGCCAAAGTTCCAACACCAGAAGTAACGTCATAAACGTCAGTACAGTCAGAATCACCTGGACAAATTCCTGTAATGAAATCATCTGTGAATACGAGATTCAAGAACCCAAGTTGCTCAACATAGTAAGTGTAAGTGAATGTATAGTTCTCAAAGGTTGCCGTAAACCACCATAATGAGTTAAGACAAATACCAAGCCAGCCGGAACTAACTGTGTACTGAATGTATACTCTTCCTGTATCTAAATTTACTACTGCGCTGCTGATATCACTGACAAATAATGATAAATCCAAAAGGCTGAAATCAGTCATAGTGGCATCAAAATCAATGTAGAAATAGACTGTGTAACCATCGCCTGTTGCTTGTTGATATTGATAGACTACGTAATCTGGACCAGCATATATTGATAATGCAGCAGATTTTTGAGTAGCTGTCTCGTAAGCACAGACTGAAGTCAACACAGTATTGAAACTAATGACACTTTCGGTAGAATAAGCATCTACCTCTGTTGTTGTTGGACTAATAGAAGCAACGACTGTGGATGTTGCAAATGTAGCAGTCGTTGTTGAATAGACAGCATTTACTTCAGTTGAAACAGTAGAGTAGCCAAGACATACACCAAGAACTAAATTAGTACATGAGCTGACATAATCAGTGGTATATGACCTTTCAATGATAACCGACTCATTGTAAACAACTGTACGTGTATATACACCAAGAAGACCTGTTGAAATCTTGGTTAAATCAGTTGTTGTGGAGCTGTATAATTCGTAACCTTCATCAGAAAGTGTTGAAGTATCATAAGTAGCAGTTGAAGTAGAATAAACAGCATTTGTGGCTGTTGGGAAAGTAGTGTATCCAAGACAGACACCAAGAAGTGAAGTAGTACATGAGGTCGTAGAAACCGTTGTGTATGACCTATCGACAATGATTGACTCATAGTACACATATGTTGTTGCGCCAAGAAGACCTGTTGAAGTCTTAGTTTCCGCAGTGGTTGTGGAATTGTATAAGTTCAGATCTGAAGCAACGACTGTGGAGGTTGAAAATGTAGCAGTTGATGTGTAATAGACAGCATTTGTTGCAGTTGGAACAGTAGTGTATCCAAGACAGACACCAAGAACTGAACCAGTACATGAGGTCGTAGAAGCCGTTGTGTATGACCTATCGACAATAATTGACTCATAGTACACATATGTTGTTGCGCCAAGAAGACCTGCTGAAGTCTTAGTTACAGCAGTGGTTGTGGAATTGTATAATTCAGCACTTGAGTCAAGAACTGTCGACGTTCCGTAAGTAACAGTAGTAGTAGAGTATACTGCCTTTGTGGTGGTTGGGATAGATGTTGAGCCAACACAGACACCAAGAACCGATTGAAGACATGAAACAGTGTAATCAGTCTCGTATGATATGTCCACGACGACTGACTCGGAGTATACATAAGTGGATGTATCAACACCAAGAAGACCTGTGGCAGTAGTGGTGGTAGCAGTGGTTGTGGAGTTAAGGTATGCGGCACTCACCATGTTAAATGATGCCACAAACATTAGTAGCTGAAGCCAGCTACTGATAATAGGGTTTTTCATTATCAATCTGTAAGCTAAAAGTTGGACAATTCGAATCTAAGTTAGTCCAGGTTGCTTAAAGAAAAGGTGATGCTTGATGGTATGGTATAGCTTACTTACCTCTTGTGGAAAGTTGCAGACAGCTAATATGGATATGAACGAATAAATATCAAAATAAGGAGCTTGTAAACTTGCAAAAGTTTGCTTGTGATTGAAATAAATGGAAATTGATGAACTTGGGAAGCTTAATTGTCTCAAGCAAGCATGACTGGGGGGTGGATTGGCTTTATACTAACGAGTCCTACCTAATTATCGAGATGAAATACCGTAAAGGTGAAGCTTCGAAGTGAGTACGCTACGTACATGCCTCATCCCTTTTTCAAACTGATAATTCGTAAGAATCCCTGCACTGTGCAACCTACCTCACTCTCTTCTAGAATTTTTCAATTGTTTTCACAAATTCCAGTGAGAACCCTCTTACCTATCTACTGGTACCACTACTGAAATAGTGAGCATTGGTCCAAATCGGGCTCTGCAGATGGGGCACAGTGAAAAATGGCTAAATTTGAAAAGTTAAGGCACCCCAATACCTGCTTGAACTCATTATGAGGGTGAGTTATAAGCACAGAACAATGATAGCGTCAAAGCAACTACACTGCTACTCCGTGATTCACCTCGAGGGTCAAGCATTCTCTTACTTGCTTTAGTGGTTTTTCTGTCCCAGAATAGCTTCGTGCATAATAGATCGAAGCGCCAAAGCCTCACAGAGCTTTGGGCAAATGATGAGCTGAACATATGAGATGGCTTCGAAACTCGAGAAGATTTGTGCTTCCAGTCACTTTACTAATGAGCATTTGCCAGATGTGCCATACCTGTCGAGTCGGGAGACCACAGCGAGCTGGGTGTGTGCCGGATACCTACTGTGAGATACACTCCACCGGTTTGGAAGAGTTTTCTCAAATCACAGTTTGCAAGTGCTGTTGGGTGGCACTCGTCATAAAAAACTGTGGGTAGGTAGAGTGTTAAGCGGTGAGCACCAAGCCTAGAGCCTAGAGTGTTTGTTATGGGTGTTTGAATGGCCGTGATGCCCGTATGAATACCACATATAACCTTAGTGGTGAAATTTGATGTGAGCTGCGTATGCAACAACTTTTTTTTTAAACAAACCTAGTCAAATCTCACGATCTCCAAATGGGTTCAGATTTGCCTCACGTGCACTTTTCAAAGCTCACAAGGTAAGAGTTCTTTCGTTGGTTCTTTTGTATGGTCTTGACGCTTTGCAAGTTGTATCTGTTCTGGGCACCTAGCAAACCACTGGGTGAGTCGCCTGCGTTATAGCGAGGTTGCCATCCACGGGGGGAGGCTCTCATGGCCACGATTGGTTTTGCATTTTCCTCTGGGATTTTAAGCCTGTTGTTCAGCTTATACAATATGTACTGTTCTACTAGGCCTGGCAGGACCATATGCTACCAGCCAATCACGTCGTGTGGTGACGTTACCGCTGGTCTTGTCACTCAACATGATGTATATCTGTATGTACATATCGATAACTTTGGCTGGTTTTACACGACGATTCGTATGCCAGAGAATTGGGCACGCACTCCTCGCTCAACAGGGATAATATGCACAAAGCTTCCATCCATGTACGATGCTTCTCATGAATCCTAAGAAGTCATCGTGGAAGTGATCGGAGGTACCGTAAATTCGGCGTCGCCCGAGCTTAGATGTGTCCCTCACACACCTAATGTGTAATATATTTGAAGGTTGAAACTTGCTAACAATAGACAGTGTTCAAGTCCAGTTTGCTCCTGCTAAATATAGGTACTCAGTTCGTGAAGTAAGTAACTAACTAAGGATTCCAGTTGAGGAAAAAATAAAAAAGCTTCTGAGACCTGTATCACGGTGGCTACTAGTCGCATCTAAACTTTTCCTTTTTTGGGTCTGATGTGTTCCTTTAAACATGAGCTCGATATGGACGGGAGAAAGCTGCCTCTCCAAATAAGTCAAACCTAAGATTCGCGTTACGTATTCCCTCGATATACGGTCTTACTCAACACCTTGTCTTATTGCGTCCGCCTTCCTGTATCTCTCCAGCTTATCTCTTCAGTCTGTTGTCGTATGGACACCGGTATTGTCATCATGATGGGAGCTGTTGTTCTATCGCGGCATCTAATACCAACCACTCACGCTACGCCCACTAGCCCTTCCTGGATACCTCCATCGAAAGATTAACCTCCAAGCCGGCCTACAAACCCATTTTCCGCTGTAGTTTTTCAAGTCGAGCAAATGCATCGCATTCGCTTACAAGGATGTATCTGTCCCATGCGCGCTTTCTAAAACCCCTAACACTCAATGATAGGTGTGGGATTCTCACGGTTGATACTGTTGATGAAAAACACAGTGCTCAGCCTAAGTTTGTATGTGCTAAGATGGCTGGTTTATTCACTTTTGAAGATGTTGGTGTGTTAACTACCCACAAACAGAAAAGAAAAGCGCTATACTTTTCTGTCTTTTTTTTTTGCTTGCCACTCGCTCCATGGTCTCGAATACCACCTGCGATACAACCCTCTGAACAACTTTCAGTTTTGTAGATGGAGTTTAGAATCCTTGAATCCACTGAACAATACAACTTGGATAACCTCAATTAGCATCATTATCCTCGCATATCTCATACTATACAAACACATTTGGAATCCTCATGTGTTTGTGAGCGATTTCTGTGTACCTTTCACTTCCAACTATACTGAAAGTTGCGTTGTCTCTTCGAGTTTGCACCATAAACTTACTTCGAATATCCTTGAACATATGGACACATTTTGGTATTGTTTCAGGCCTACTTGGTGATTGCCAGGACTAAATATCGCGTTTTGGTCAAAAACTACATAATATATGAATAACCTATGGGCCTATCAATTTTCAAGAAGAGCCACAGAAAGCCATAGAATAGAAGGATGGGCAAAGTTAATTTATCTATCTTTATCGCACACGTACTTGCTTGTCTGTTATCATAAGAACATTTTTTTAAAAATATAAAAAAGCTATTAATTGATATTGAGAGTGAATCCCATACATAATTATTTTCCACTGCTCCACCTAAAAAACTCTTCATCTTCAACTTCTTCCAACAAAGGATGTCTGTCATTTTTAACGACATCAGCACCAACCAAAGGATCAAGACCATAGTTTTCGTTTGAAAAGGAATGCGTGATATCCTCAGATTCAAGAATGTCATCATTCCTCTTTCCGTTGTCTTGGTCGTCAATCAACTTCAAGACATTTGCAGAAACAACTTCCACTTCGTTTATCGATGGTGTCATCTCAAGTCCATCTGAATCGTCATAAGCCGATTGTAACGTGATTTCATCTGACATAAGTTCATCTTCATCACCTGTCTCATTTCCAGACATTTCCACTTCGGTTGATGAATCGTAATCTCCTTCTTGGTATATTGGTATAGCAGACTTTTCCGATCTGGGTATAAGCGAGTTTATTGAACAGTACTTCAGTTGGCAATCATTTGATATCATCTTGAAGTCCAGCGAATCACTAATCTTCTGTCTTTTTTTCAACCTGTATGGCTGTATTGAGCAGCTTTCTTCGATAATGTCACGCTCTTGTTGAGCGCTTTGTTTTCCTCTGGCAACTTTACAGAAATTAACATCATCATAAACTACCACGTTCTTGAATGCCTCCATTCTCTTCGGAACATTAATAAGAAGCTGACCACCACGAATCTTATAATTGATATCGCTTTCATGCACTAAGTCAGAATCAAACTTGAAAGCTTCGTGAAAATGGTCAGGGTCTGAGCTTACAGATAAAAGCAACACATTGTTCTTCGTTGATCTGGAATATTGAATACTGTATGATTTGAAATTGTCACTTATGTACGGTACTTTTCTGACCAACTGTACTTGATATCCGAAAGAATTCTCAAAAACGTTGACAACGTTTTGCTGCTGATCTATAAACTTTCTTCTTTGGTGTTTCCTGAACGAAAGACAGTTCTTTGCTCTTTGAGCTATAGAGTAATTGCCTTGAGCATTTCTTTCTTTACAAAGATACGAGCTCAAAAAATCTCTTTCCAAATGTGGTGGAGCGATATGATCAAAGAGGAGCATCTTCAAGTTGTGAGTCTTTAGTTATGCCCAGGAAAGCATTAATTATATTGAATCTGAATATCTTGCTCATATTATATATCCATACACTTCAAGAAGGGGATGAATCTGGAATGTTCTTTTTTGTCTTGCGCAGTAGAATTTTCCAGAATTATACTGCAAAATTGGGGGTTAATGCGATGAACCCTCAAGAAATGATCAAGAGCTGACTTTCAATTTGAAAAGGTGTAAGAGAGAAAGACATATATATCAAATTGTAGAAAAAGTTCAAACACTTTTAATCACAGCATTTGAATCTTTTTGTTTGAATCTATTTTTCAATGCTCAAGAAATTTTATATGAAATTTCGACAACAATATGATACTCTTTTTTGCAATGTAGATAAATCTCGCTAAAATCATAAGAGTTACACAGAATTCTCGATTTAAAAGGAGATGAAAAGAAAAGGTAGAACAATTGAAGCTTTTGTTGCCCGTTGTCACTTTTGGGCTCCAATTAATTTTAATGTTCAGCTGCAATAAAAAACTGGAAATGAAACTTCTCCATGACCAACATATCATTGAAGTTGACTTTCAAACAGTAGAACTGAGACTACTGAATCTTTGGATTTTGAAGGCTTGATGAATGCGTGAAATGGTTTAGAGATGAAATGGTGAAGCCTAATATAAAATTCGTTTTCAACAGCCTGATTTTTTGATAAAAAATTCGGCTAATTTTTGACTTCAGTTTCCATCCGTTGAGGAATTCTCGAGGCTCTTGACAAATCTGAATTCGCTAGCAACTAAAAGATCTAGAAATTTGGTAATTGAGTGCTGCTGGTCGTGGAATACTTTCCATGATTTCACTCATACTCAAACTGGAGTGCAAATTATGAATACATTCTTCCGATATTCTAGTTTAAGAATCCAAAACGGAAAACAGAATAATACGAAGTTGCTTGCGTTGTGCACCAGAAACGAGCTACAGCAATCTACTTTGGCCATCTGGCTTGGTGGTGAAACAGGCTCGAAATGCTCTTTTTTTACGCGATAATTTATGAAGACTCGTAAATATATGTCTACAGCCGCTTATGGGAACCCGTTGTAAGTACACTAATTATTGCCTTCGATCTCGGACTGACGATAAACCTGTTTCATTTTTGGAGTTGGCTTTCTATCCATATATAAATATACATCTTTCCATCCTTCAACTTCAAAATCTTGATCGGGATTACATATTTAACTAGAGCATTACTTACCTATGTATATAGCCTCTCGTGCTTGGCACAGCAAACCTCAGCTGCAACACACTTTGAGGTGATCAGTTTTTAAGTTCCGTAGTTGCAAACAAACCTCACGAGCCTCATGAAAACATAGATATAACCCAGCCTTGACAAACAGTCCCTTTCACTCTTGAAATCGTGTACCGTCGATGGTCGTTCCTACTTAGGTTTTCATGTTCCGCTTATTTATGTACACTACTAAATTTTTTATGAAGACTTCGTTTTCATCCATGTTGATAGGTAAGGAATGCCTTAGTACCTTCAACTCTTACCTACAAGTCTTCCCTTCTGAATCCAAGAACAACAAACAGTTTGTAACTGACAATCAATAAGCTTTCAAAAAGCCACTTTATTTTTTTTCTTTTCTATTTGGTCGGGAAAGTTCAAGCTTCTACTTTATAGAGTTTGTCTATTAGACTTCAAGCAGAGTCAATAAATTCAATACACGGTCAAATTCAGAAATCCAGGTTCAGGTCTCTAAGTTAAACATCATCAACCGTGAACATCACATAAATGTCATTCTCTGATTCATCAAGCTCATTAAGCAGTGAGCACAACAATCATTGTCATCAAGAAAACTCTCTGGATCATCGATCTTCATCACCTGAAAACTTGACTCCAATAACCTCCAATGAACCAAATCCCCAGGATGATTCAGCTATAAGGAAGAGAAAAAGGTTGACAATTTCGTGTTTAGCTTGTCGGAAGAGAAAGATAAAATGTGATCGTTTGCGCCCATGTACTGCTTGCGTTCGAAACAATGTTCCGATTCATCTCTGTGTTTACGATAAATCACCTTGGCTTTCAAGTTTGATCAAAGACAACAAGATGACAGATGAGTTGGTGAGCTTGAAAGAGCAGAATGAAAAGCTTGCTGATTTGGTCAAAAATAATAAGCAATTGTTGGAGTGGAACAAATTAAAATATGAACTTGAAATTCAAAAGTTGAAAGAGTTACTAAGTGGAGTGAACATCAATAATGACTCGTCTACAACGATCATTACTCCAGAAATTAAACTTCAGTCAAAACTGCCGGTCAAATCTGACAATGGTTCTCAACAAGTGAACAGCTTGTCTGAAAAAGTCATAAGCATTGGAGATTTTTTTCGTGTGATGCAAGACGAATACATTGTCAAATCATATGGCCCAACGGAATGGCAAAACTTCATTTTACATGATCAAAAGACTCATCACATTCTAGAAGTTGCCAGGAAGTTGGCGTATGATTTGATCAAAGAGAATAACGTCAAATTGAAATTATATGGAATAGAATCTATCAAGTTATTCAACTCAAGTCAAATGGATGCCAAAAAGTTGAAAGAGATTGAAAATTTTTTACCTTCATTTGATTATCTAGCAGAAAAAATCAATGAAGTGTTTGAGATTGTGAAGCTGATGGGAATTTTGAGATTTCTTGAAAAGGATCTCTTTTTCAGAGATTTTAATGATTTATTCGTGAAAAACTTGAACGGATCAGTTTCCATAAATATCGATTTTGATGACCCAAACCGTCATATTAAATTTTCAAACTTGATAACAAGTTTGTTATTGTTGAAGCTCAGGTTAAATTTAATTGACGATGACTCGTTCGAGGATACTTTCCAGTTGGAGACCTATGCAATAACACTTTTTTCATCCATCATGATAATAGAAAAACCCTCTGTTCCAGCAATTCTTGCCACTGTAACATTTTTGGTCTTCCAATTCTTTAACCCGATGCATTCGGACGAACTATTTCCAAATGGATTGTCGAGGGATTGGTCGTCACTGGTGAATATTGCTGTAACTGCAACAATGAAATTGGGGTTGCATACTAAAAATTCTTTTGAATTCGAAAAATCGCATTTCAACTATTTAGATTCTGTACATTTGAAAGAGTTATGGAAGTTGTTGTTATCGTTTGATGCGCAGTACGCTTTGAAGACAGGTTTGCCTTTGTCTGTTCCTGGGTATTGTGATGCATCAGTCAAGCTAGAGTCCTTTGTTGGTTTGAGTATAGACAATTTCTCGAGACTGGAAGCTCAATTCTTACAGGATATTTTGTCATTTAGATCAATGACTATGAGATATGTAACTCTTGATTTTGTGAAAGACTCCAAGTTACCAAAATTGAAGAGATCTGATTTAGAGGAAGACATCATTAAGTTTCAAGCACTTTTAATGAGCAGAATAGAAGAAAACCTGGGCTGGTATGACGATCCAAACTTCTTAAAGTTATCCAACAGCAAAAGGGTTTGTGATATGATCATCTTATTGGATATCATGATTTCAATCAGCTATATCCTTTATTTGGCGTATACAGATCCAGACCATATTTTGAATTCTGATATTCAGAGGGATAGCAAAATGAAAAGCAAGAAAGCAAGTAGAAAAAACGGAATAAGCAGTAAAATTGATGATTATAATCATGAAGAGAGTTACAAGTTTTCGAAGACTTTTCAGTACCGAACCATGATCTATTGTACATTTGCAATCAAGTTGGTGCTTTCCTTTTTTGACAAGTTGACTTCGGAAAACTGGCCAGACCTACCAGGTCATAGAAAGCCAGCATATATGTTTTGCCTATCTTCAATGAAATCATTGAGCTTGAAGTCGTTCGTTGTCTTCTTTTGTATCATTAGTATGAACTCGAAAATGAATCAATCTAATACGGGATTGATTTATTATAGAAGATTGAGGCATTCATCAATGAACAATGAAGTTGTATCATTGTTCAGCTTGAGTATGGAACAGTTGGAAGGTTTGATATTCCAACCTGTTGATCTTTTGCTTTTCAATTTTGAGTCAAGCGATTTATTAGTCGAGCTAACACAGCAGACGTCAAACTTTATCAATATGGTTGATAGATTCAGTTCCGAATTCAAATTAGATCACACATTTATTAATACGGTTGAGTTAGCGCTTGATGCTTTGATTTACTGCTTCAAAACGGGCACCGTTGTAGACATAATTAATGAATATGACAATATGTTCATTGATAAGAATGAGTTATGCAATGGTTCAATCAACGGGTTTGATAAATTTTTCAACTTTGATGATTATAATTTTTTCAGAAAAGAGAGTAGAAAGAAGCATTCGGAGCTGTTGAAAGTAAACTCTTTGTTAAATTGAAAAGACAGGGTAGGGTGTTGAGTTATTTCTTTTCGCTTCAATTGGCAACCTTGGGACTTACTTATTGGAACTTGAGTGCCATTGGCGAAATTCATTTTTTGTTGTGCATCATGAAAAAACCAGCGATCCAGAAAAGATAATTGCTTTGCTTTGTCGCAAGGTTTTGGTAGAAAATTTGAGCTATATTTGTGAATGCAGCTCTCAACCAGGTAGAAAGTTAACGATCATTCTGATTAGCATAGATCATGGAGTTTCCGGTAACATTTGATAAAGTCGCTCTCTTTTCTTTAGAGGCATCAATCTTTCTCTCCTCATGGCCTCGACACATGGAGTTCCTTTCAAACTCATTCAAACATGACGATTCTCACTATGACAAACAATCATTTTGTGTCTAATGCGAAATATAATACTTCAGTCCAATAAATCAGCAGTCTGAATGCAAATTCTTTGAAATTAGCCAACTTATGAGGCCAGCCATCTATTCTCAATTGAAAAAGATGATGCTTTGGTGAAAAAGAGATTGGAAATAGTGCAGTTTACACCCCAACAGGGAGAAGAAGCAAAAAGACTTTTGTTCTCTTCCTTTTTGATTTATGTTGAACATAACTGAGGTTTGTGTGATCTGTTTGATACTAAGTGCATGCCAACACTGATGAAGTTGTTTTTTTTTTTTTCAATTTAAGGGGTGGGCCAAAATGGGTTTATGGATTCATAGGCAGAGCTATGCCATCTGAATCAATAAACACTTGATAGGAATTCTTTTCCTTTTGTTTGTCTTGAATACAACTGAAATAAAATTTTCATCCATTTCTCGTTTTGAACAAAATTGTCCAGGGTTAAAGAAGAAACTTGGGTGAATGACCAACATACTTCACTTTCCCTTCAATTGTTCAATCAGATAAAGGGTATCATCCCCTTTGCGTGTCCTTCTTTCTTTTCATCCTGAACAGATAAGAAACTCAGAACTGAAGAGTTCTTAACTTATCATTGTTTTGTAAAAAGTGAAGTCGCCTCTCTCCCATCTTGTTTTGCGATGAAATCAAGTGGTTGAAGTGAAGCATAAATCAATAATATGTTTCTTTTCAAGATCTAAGGAAGTTATGAAGTGAAAGAAGAAACCTCCAAAATGTCGTACAGTAAGAAGAAGGACGTCAATTTCTTTTTGCCATGGGTCATAGTTGACTGATTTCATAATGATCAGCTAGATACCTGTTACTTATATATTCAAAAAAAGACCAACAACAAATCAGCTTCCTTTTAGTTTCTGTTTTTTTCTTAGAAGAATTCACATATATATTGGTTTACAATAAATTTTTTATTATTTATATCTAGTATCTGTTGATCAAAGTATAGAGCCTGGAAAAAGCTAAACAGATATTCTACTTTACTCATATTTGAACGAGTATTTTTTTTTTGAAAGGACAAGACTTGTATCAAATAACTTTCTAGATATTATACAGTGAGAATAAGAGAAAGAATATCATTATTTAGTTTTTGTCAAAGACCAAGAAAGTGTGAAGCGAAAAAAAAGTCACTTCTTAAAATATCTTATAGCAAGAAAGGGGGCATCAACCTCGTATTATAAAAGGATATAATTTGAAATAATTCTTTCAAGCTAATTGGAACACAGCTTCAATCAACCCCTAAAAACTGAGTTATTTCTTTTTTGAAATGAAAATCAATACATTGAATATCTAGCTAAATATTATGCTATGATAACGCAAAGAGTATAACTATATATTGTTCCCTAAAGTTGAAAAGGAAAGAAAGAAAACAAAGCATTTTTTTTTTTTTTTTTATTTTATTGAATAGCTATTTACCTATTATACTGTGTGAATAAAAAAAAAGGTATCAATAGTTGCTTCTTATCAAGGACCAAGAAGTTGCAAAGGGAAAAAAGAAATCATCGTCAGAAAACATCTGATGGCAAGAAAGAGGGCGTCTTTTTTTTATTTTTTTTTTGAAATGACAATCAATATATTGAATAGCTAGCTGGATGTTATGGTGAGATAACAGAAGAAAGATAATTATATATTGTTCTCCTATTGGAACCATAAAGTCGGAAGGAAAAAAAGAAAACAAAACATTAATTAAAATAATACCTGAGAAAGGTCAATCTTTTCTCAGCATTGATCATTATGTTGAGAATTTTTTTTTTTTTTTTTTCAAAAGAGATCTGATATATATTGATATAAAATAATCTATATGTTCTATATATGTTGTCTCTGTTGGATAAAGTATAAAGTC
>PPKG02000052.1:0-14105 GCA_003706045.2 Peterozyma toletana | reverse complement strand
AAAAAAAAGGGAAAATCTGATTTTCGCTCGCCCATCTAACGTGCCGATCTTAGTTACACAAAGCTTGAGATGAAATAACTCGATCAGCTGAAAAGCCCAAGTTCCCAACTGCATTAACCAAGAAGATATTGATGTAAGGAGCGGATTTGCTTGCTGTATTCCTCTGACTCAGTCGTCAAAAGCTCAACAGCTCAACAGTCAAAAGTTAGTTCTCTAGAGGTTTATGCAGGTTCAAGATTCAATATGCAGATCTATTTGCGATGTTACGCTCGTACATTTCAAGGGAAATACCTGAAGAGGGCTTGTACAAACATATCGTGTGACTACTTTTTTGCGATTTGGCGTTCAAATCAGATGTAAATATTCCATACAGCATCACCAGCTTGGCGTCAGAGTTCGTGAAAACGAAACTAGAGGCTGATGTAGTCAATAAGTTCGATTTTTGAGATACAGTTTGACTACGCGGATAAAAAAGACTTGTTTTCCTCTCTTACTATTATAGTGATCTCTCTGCTTCGGGATCGAAAATACATTTTTCTTCAGGTGGATATGTGCACATATCAATAACAGAAACCTTATGGCTCCGTGTGGAACAAGTGAAGAACTCGCTTCGGCAATTATAGACAAATGTTGCTACAAGCACGAGTACCATTAGCCATGGATGTCGGTGGTTAGGAACCTCATTAGCTGGTTTGTTGTGAAAATCGACGCAAAGTCACTTTTACAGTTTTTACAGCAAACCAGCTAATCAGATGTCTTGGTCCATTCGGTAAATGGAACTGCTCAAATGGATGGCTTCGAGCATGCAGTGGTTTGATAGCCAGTCTAGTCTACCTTTTCTTTTCAACCTTTCGGGTAAAGTGAGACAAGGGCGGCGTTCAAATTTGTCTTCACCAATTGCTACATGAAGGGGAGACAGACAGATACTTTATTGCAACCCAAAATCCTATGTGAGCTCTGAAAATAACCGGATAGTGAATCATATTGGCTTTTCAAACGCCGACTTGTCATACCCAGGGGTCACCACCACAATTACTGGCATCATCCTCAGGCTTATTTTTACGATAAATTATTCCGTTTGAATTGGTAAACTATTTAATAACAACTTCATTGCGCCTGGGATTATCATTGGTGCTTCTTGCTCTTTGAGGTCCCGTATCTACAACCTTTTATGGCAGATTTAAGTAGCCTTATAAGTTTTATTTTTCGTAAATGGAATGTTTCTTAAGGTGTTGTCAATCCAAGAGACGTAAAGCCACCATCTGCTCTTCCCATCCTAAACTGGTTATCCCTAATGTTTTGAAGATAAAGCAATGGAGCTCATAATATACTAAAAAAGAACAGAAACAAATAAATTTTTTTTGTGATTCTTTCAACGTTGATTCTAGCTGCACTGGAAAGTATCTGTTCAAAAATTAAGTTTATGTTTACAGTGAGTGATATAGTAGTATGCCTTCATTGAAGATTACTGAATTTCAGATTTCGAATACATACCTACTAATCTGCGGATTAGGTTAATTTAATGTCTATATCAGGTCATACGCTTGAGGAAATTTGTAGAGTAAAATACACAGAAATGATAGGAACGTACCAGGCTAGCCACTACGTTTGATATCATGTTTATCTTGTAAAGGCATTATCTAGCGTACATTTCCTACTTCTAGTTGATTGTTAGACGACTGCTTCCGTCTCAAATTATCATGTAGTTGTTAATTCATGCGTCGATCAGTATTGATCAAAAGTCAAGAAGAAGAGAAGGTAAAACTAAAGTTTTAAGTCCTCGTGTAGCTTAAATCGTTAAGACAACAAAAAATTGTAAAATATTTTCGAGGCAAATGTTGCTCTTCTTTCAGTTATAGCTAATGTTCTATTGGAGAATACAAAAAAAAGTTCCTTATTTTTGATGTTGCGACAATCACACAAGCGTGTGCAACAGGGAAATATATTTAAAAGAAATCAACAACTTAGAGAAAATATCAAATCAAATTCAAGCTTTTTTTCATTTCATTTGTCCATGGGTATCATAGCTGATAAAATCAAACAAGTTGAATTCTTCCAAACTTCCGGAGGTGGTCCCGAAACCGTTTAGTATTGATTCATTCAACAATATCTCATTATTAAAATCATCAAGAATACTGTTACCACTACTCCCGGAATTATCATTATTATTATTCATTACAGCGGTTGTAATTGTACTATTCATGCTGTTGACGTAACCAGTTAAAGTCTGCGTTGAATCGATTTTGGACATGATTGTGAAGTCATGCGATTCTTGATGTTGAAGTATGGCTTGGTTCTCCAGCAGTTTCAATTTAACCGATAAATCTGGACTCGTTGTTGGTGTGACAATTGACGAAATTGAGTTATTGGTGAACGAGTTGGCACCAGAAAACTCCAACGGTGGGCCTAACACATTGCTGGCATAGCTGGTCATGGAAGTTGAGTCATCATTACTGTTATTTTGCCTGCCCGGAGAATTTACTACCGGTTGATAATACATTTGTTGCTGTTGCTGAATTTGCTGTAAATAGTTATTATTGTTAATACCAGATTGATAATAACCATTATTCAGAAGTGACTCATTTGAATTGTATAACTGCTGATGTGTTGGAAGAATTGTAGAAAAGTCTGCGCTTATCGAGGCGTTGGTCGAGTGTCTTACTTTATTTCTTTGAGTCCTGACAGGTGAGTATCTTCCTGCATTACTCGGATTATTTTTGACAACCGGCACATTTTGTAAAGATATCTGAGATATGGATGAGTATGATCTTTGATGAGCTAAAGGTCTTCCATTGACAATTGGTGACACGCTTTCAAAATTTTGCTGTTGTTGTAACAACAATGTTGCAAAATTTGGATTTCCACTGATTGAAACGGATGAGTTTTTTCTCATCAATTTTCGTCTTCCTCCATTGAAATTATTCAATTCATCGACGTCATTGAATTTTGAATCTTCTATATAATCCTCATCTTCATTGTCGGTTGCATAGTAACTAGTAGGTGTGAAGGAATTGTATTGTTGACCATTTGTCGGATATAAGATCAGCAAATCATTACTCCTATCAGGTGATGGTATTGGCGGTGATCTACTTCTCGATGAATTCAAGTATAACCCATTCTTGAGTGAATTCAAGTCTGTTGTAGATGAAGATGTACTCAATGTGCCTTTCATGGTTGACAGTAAGACCGCTCTTCCATTATCGTCAACTTTCATACATAATAATGAAGATGTAGTGGAATCAGATCTAGTTCTTAGCAGTGCTTGCAGCAAAAAGTCATGTTGCTGAACTGGTACTCTTGATAACTGGACAGCAGAAGTGTAGGTTCTTTTTAACGGGCCTGCAGACGTGACACTAGAAGATCTTAACCTGTTGATATCTTGAACTGTAGGTGAAGATGATGCTGATAATGATGAAAAAGTTGAAGTTAAATGATCTCTAGAATCAACTATCTCTTCTAAAGATTGATCCTCTTCAGCTTTCACCTTATTCGTTTTACTACCAGAGCTTAAACGGAATATGTTTTTTGGAAATCTAGTTTGCTTCTTACTGATTGGTACCGGTGAATGTTCAAGTGGACCTTGAGGCGATGCATCGACGAACACAAACTCTAAGGGTACCCCATTTTTATCAGTCTTTGGTCTCTTCGGAGGTAATCTTCTTATTGATCCTTTTTTGGTTATCGACTGAATTATTTGATCACCGTTCGCATTTAGCTTAGGTTTGTTGGAATCTTCTTGAACCTTGTTTTGAATCAATGTCGATTGTTCTTCTCCATCGTCGTTCTTATACCTCTTCAATCTCCATACTCTCGTTGATTTCTGTTGCTGTTGGTGTTGCTCACTTGTACCAGACAGCGATAATGTGGATGATGGTAGCTGAATCGGAGACTTTAATGATTGAACGTTTGCGATACTACTGTTGGTTTCAACTTTCAAGTGTGGGCGCCTATAATTTAGTCGTGTGTTGGTACGGTTAATAAAAATTATTCGACAACGTATGTATAGAATTAAGCTTCAAATAGAGAAAGTTGAGCTGTACATACCTTGACACTCTCATGTTAAATAAACTCTGACTACTTGTATACTATTCTACTCTATCCCCTGTGAATGGTGTATTTCATAAATTGTAGTTCACCGGATTAAAAGAATGTGAGCGCTAGCTAGCAAGATTTTGATAAGAAATTTGTTAGTAAAGAACAGCACTTGAGAAGCATGCTAGTCCCCAGAAATCCAGATCACATATCTGCTTACTAGGGACAGGACTATTGGAACTTACCAGATTACCTCAGTGGTGATTTGGTTGAAAAAAAAAACCTTCTAAAGATTAGAAGTTTAGATCCGAGAACGTTGAAGTTAAAAATTTGAACGGTTGAAAAGCAGCTTTAGACAATTGATGGACCCGGCCTACAAGTATGAGAGAAAAAAATAGTAGAGAGACAGGTTGCCAATACGATTACCAAGAACTAATTTTGAAACGTTCCAATTGAAATGTTGGAGTTCTTAAATATTGGACAAAGGAAGAAAAGACGAAAAGCAGAAAGAAAAAAAAAGCCAAAGTCGATGTTTGGCTTTTTTTGCAGAAATTAATTTTAGCGCCAAACCAAAGTTTTCCACCCGATGAAAATGTCTCCAACCAATGTCGTAAAAACTCCCATGAAGAGATAACTTCAAGCACATTTTAGAATGTATGGAAGCTTTATGGTAGATTTGGTATCTGACACTGTTTCAGGTTCAAATATTCCAACAAGTTTACATAGGCCTATTGGGGTTTCTCTAGAATCTACAACCTTATGCAATCCCCAGCAACACGAACACTAGATAAGAGCGACAAATTGTACAAGAAGTAACCACTAATATAGACTATCGATAACAGAACCGTCATCTCCATTGACTCTCGTTTATGAACATTGAGACCGTGGTCAGTTTCTGAATAATTTAAAAGATGTGTCTTGAGACACTTGTCGTTAGTTGTGAAATATTTTGTCTCACCTTGTATGCATCCAACGGCTTTTTTTTGGGTTTTCGGCTTTTTGTGAGTTTGGTGGTAAATCCAGTTGAACGTGCTTCACCGATGTTAACCTGTAACTCTTGATCAATACTCCAGGCCCTAGGATTCCAGTTCCAGCTATTATGGCCGGTAAGCTAGTTTTCATAAGAATTGTAAGCCTGCCCAAAATCACTTGTGACTTGTGATTTGTGACATTTTGCTGCTGAAGAGTATCACACTGTAGCCCCAGTCTTTTATTGTTCGATCACAATATTATGTATTGTGGATCGTAGACCGACCTGCTAGCAGCTGATTGGGAGTAACAGCGAATGGTAATAGAGGAGGTGGAGCCTACAATTTGAGCTTGTCTTAAAGCTTGCATTATCATTCTCTTTTATGGGACAGAATCTTAAGATCAAACAAACCGAAGCTCTTCGCCAGCAAAGTACTATAATGTTACGAAAGAAAAAAGTAGCTCATAAAGCTCCAAATTGTAGTAGTGAATGATATGGCCCAAAAGTTCTCGAGTCTTCGAACTTTTATTTTGCTCACCACTGGGTATTTTCCAATCAAGCTCTTTATCTATCTTTCTGCCCGTTACGTGTGGTTATCTATCTCAAGCATTCACGTGATTAGAAACTTTTCAAGACATGTTTCGGCAAAGAAGACGAGCCAAAATTGAAGTTTGGAGCTAACAATTATAGGGAAGTGATGCTTACTGGAACAGAAGTAGAGTTTTGCTTCATGTTTGATATGATCGAATTGGAAAGCCCAACATTGAGGGATGAGAAGCAGAAGAGGAAAAAAACTTCACACTGCACCTCATCGTATGTACTGCTTTGCAAAAGAAGTTTTTAGATGTCGATTCTTCCCTTGTGCATATACTAATAACAGCTCTTCAAATCTCTCTTTGTTATTCAGTTGTTTACATTGTAGATCGAAAAAGGTACGTCCATATGTCAGCTCAAATCTCAACAATGTGTATTGTGATTAACAACAATCAATGTTTTTCTGTTTTTTTTTTTTCAGGTCAAATGTGATCAAAGCACACCTTGTGGGCCTTGTGTCAGAGCAGCCGTTGAATGCGTTAGGTCAGCAAACGATGGAAGATCAAAAAGGTTCAAGGGCTCATATGTCAAGTCGTTAGAGTCACAAGTTCAAAAACTCGAACGGCTTGTTCAAGAAATGAAGTCACAACAACCTTATTCAAATCAGAAACCACCCTCCTCAGGGCTACTGCCGTCAAACATAATGTCAATCTCGAATTTAATAAAGGATGAGATTACCGAAGTCTCGGACAAGCAAAATCTACCAGTTGAGAGGTCTCCAATGCTTTCCGCATCTTTTGCACCCGTTGCAATCGAACAATCAGTCTTCAATGGAGGAATTTCAGTATATGGCCCAACCAGCGTTTATGATAACGTCATTGATCCAAATAGAAGTTCGAACATAGATGTGATACCACCATTCAATACACCCTTATTAAATTCTCCCTGCATTCTCGAGTGTATATCAAATGTCTTCAAATGGCAATACCCAGACATGAACTGCTTCATTTATAGAGAAAGTTTCTTGAGAGAATTCTTTCACCCTACAATCAATAGTGTTTATTGTTCAGATGATTTAATCTTGGCAATATCTGCCCTTGGAGCCAAAATGTCGGATGATCCAGAAGTTTATAGCAAATCAAAGGAATTTTATACCATAGCAAGAGATAAACTTTTGAACGATAAGTTCAAATTCCCTTGCATCACATCTGTTCAGTCATTGTTGTTCTTAGCAGTATATGATATAAGTAATGGAGATACAAGTTCAGGTTGGTTATTATCTGGATTGGCGTTCAGAATGGGATATGACTTGGGTTTTCACTTAGATCCTAAAAACTGGTTAATGAACGATGGCACATCTTTATCACAACAGGATATTGCAATCAGGTCGAGAATTTATTGGGGTTGTTATCTATGTGATCATTTCATAAGTCTCGTTTTAGGAAGACCAATTACTTTGAAATTAGCAGATACAACAGTCGCGGCCTCAGGGATGCTACCAGATTTGTCTAATATTGAAAGCTACAGATACCCAGAAACTCCCTCAAACTTGAACATTAATATTGCAGTAAGTGCAAAATGGTTGGCCGACTTATCTAAAATCTCGGAAGGTATTTTAACAGAAGTCTTTAGCAATTCCAAACAAACAACATCGAGGTGGAGTCTTTTGAATACATATAATCTCAAGTTGATGAGGTGGAGAGAAGGGTTACCATCTGAATTGAGATGGAATTCAAACGACTTAAAAACTAGAGGCAGCAATCCAACTTTCACAAGTTTGAAGTACTATTATTACATAAATTTACTATGTCTTAATAGACCATTCATTGGAATCAAACACAGCCTTGAGCCAAATTCTCCTAGTGCAATTTGTGATGAGGTCATCAACGACTTGCATCTCTCAATTAATGCGTTCAAGAATGCCCATAGCTTAAACAAATCATCGATATTTATTGTGTATGCATCAATATTAAGTATCAGCTGTATTTTGATTAGATTTCCACAGTCACCACCTCCAATCAAATCTTCGTATGAAGTGTATATCTCGTTTTTCTTGAAGGTTTTGATTGGATGTTCACCTACTTGGGAATTGGCAGGTAAGTCTTACACATTGGTTAAAAGAAAGATCAACAAATTGTGGAAAAATCTTCTTCCGTCATCTTTTTTTGAAACTTTGGAGGTGACCTCAAAAGAAGACTCAACTACGAGAGCTGGTTTTGAATCAGGTTCTGCTACCCAAAAAAAGTTTCGTCAGTTTTCAGAAAGTGACCTGTTTTTTCAAGAAAAGTCAACATCACCAGCAACGCAGGACTTGTTATCCTTTGCTGACCATCACTACTTGCCGATGAAGTTTTCAAATTTGAGCAATGCAAGATTTCATCTGAACAAACCTGTAGATGCATCAAATGCATACAATAGTGATTTTAATAAGTATCCAAATAACACATCTCAAGCTGAAGCTTTGAACACAATAGCAAGGGAATTCACCACCCTGACTACCGATCACAGTATGAGTAGTGACAATTTTGAAGAGCTGAATGAATTTAATAAAGTCAATGAAAGTTTTATTGGTGGTCCGCCTGTTCTAATGAATTATGATATTCCGTTGGTTGAAGATTGGAAAGAGTTTTTGCCTGATTTCTTCCAGTTTTAAGGTTCATTTGTACAAGCCTAACAAATGTTTGAAAAACCAATTACACACAAACACCTTATTGTTTCCAGGGTATGTAACGATATCAAGACACTCAATGGATTCATTACCAATGTAGATCACTACATGTATAGGTTTCTTGTATTCATGAATAATCCTTGTGTTAAACTTATTAGGCTGATATGGTGCACACTCAAATCTAATGTTGCAACTCAAAATAGATCTTCTCTGTAACATAATTTATGGCATCCGCTCTAAAGTCATCTTGCTCAATGTGGGACCCTCCATTTAGCTCAAAGACAAAATTTTGAAGCTTATCAGGAGAGTACTTTGGCCAAATTGGTACGCCATTTAAGCCGTGATTATTAGGATTTAATGTTGCGATGAAAGAGCACCATTGTTTGGAAATCATTTCGGCTAGGGCCGAACTTGATATATCTTTGTTCCAAGAAGGAGCAGCAATAAAACTGGTGGATGGATTGTCAAATACATAGACAACTTCCTGAAAATGGGTTGCACCATAATAAGCGGGAGTTCCATGATCGGCAACATTCCATCTATATGAATAAACGGGTAGAGTAGCAGCAGAAAACAGCTTAGCCATCATTCTGCGTGGCCCAATGAATAAAATATCACCAAAAATGGATGCAAATCTTGAAACGTATGATCCATATCTGGGTGACAACGAAAAGTCCTCTTCTAGCTCGTAGGGAGACTCAAACTTCTTATCGTTCATCGGATAATGATTTAAAATCAAATCAACTGAAGAATTTTTCAAAAGTGGAAACCAGGACAAGAGAGCAGTTTTTATGTCTTCAACTGAACCGGTCTTTTTTGATGCAAAAAGTGTGCCCTCATCAGTATTGGCGCCAATTAAAATTGGAATCCTGACAAAATCTCCACTTATCAAGTTCAATGTTGCTGATCTCCTGATGATATCGCCATCAATATAAGGGTTAGTCAAATAACCATGTCCTACTATATCTTCGTTTTTCATTATTTTCGTGAATTCAGCTATGGGCACACTTTGTAGACATTTGAACGGATTGTCAACATATTCATAGCTGCAAGATAGAGCTGAGGTTAAATTATCAAAAGCTTCTTGACTTTTTTCATCGCCTGGGGCTGGAAGTCTCAAGGATTGTGAGGTTCCACTCTCCAATATAGCTCCTGCGACAAAGTCACCAAGGTGTGATGAGCCCAACATGTGGGAAATAGAGATAGAACCTGCACTTTCACCCCAAAGAACTATATGTTCTGGGTCACCTCCAAACAGAGCGATATTTTCATGAACCCACTCAATGGCTTTTAATTGATCCCTCAAACATATATTAGTTGCACCCATCTCTGTTACTTCTCTCGATTGCAAATTACCAAGAGCTGCCAACCTATAGTTGATGCTAACTGCAATAATTGGCTTTCCAATTTCAACACTATTTGCAACTATATAACTTAGATTGTAGAGATCTCTACTTGATGAACCATCAAAGAATCCACCACCATGAATCCAAATCGCAACCGGCAAATCCGAGTACTCTCCATGAGGTTTGACTACATTTAAAGTTAAACAATTCTCAGAAGCTGTCAAACCTGTATTATCACGAAAAATTCCCAAGCCAATACAGGCATCACCGTACTTCGTTGCATTATGTCGAATTTGAAAGCTCTCATTCAAAGATTGCGGTGGCATAAATCTCAACGGCCCGACTGGTTGTTGTGCGTATGGTATACCCAAAAAAGAGTCTTGATTGAATGATTTGATAAAAGTTCCGTCATATGTACCATTCAAGACTGTTACTGAAGGATTAATAACCGACAATTTTGTTACAAAAGGGATTTGACATTGACAGAGCAGAAAAATCTCATACTCTTGCAATTTCTTAGGTAGTCTGATTTGAGTGCAAAATGACACTTGGAGTAACATCGCCCATATAAATAACCGCGAAACAGATATCATTGAGTCACAAATTTCATATATCAACACCACTGGCTTGGAGGTTCATGCAAAACTTTTTTTCGAAAGAACCCATCCTTTCAAAGATTTTTTAACATAAACATGATATCCAGTTTGGTTTGAGCTGGAGGAAACCTCATTGAGGTGAAAGTCTCAAGAGCCACACTTAACGCATCTTGGAATGCTGATAAGCTAATCAGTGAAAACTGAGGCTATTTTTTTCTTCAGCCAACTCTTCGAAGCGGCCTTCACCAATTCGCATTGCTACCTTTTTGAGAATAGAAAGATGTCACCTCTTGTTATCGCATGGACTTATTTAGCTCGCTTGATATTGAGTATGGAAATAAAGCTGTATATTAAATATTCTTTAGTTTTAAACTTTTTGTGACAAATATGGATTGGGAGTGTCTGCTGACTGCTTTGTAAAAAACATGTAATACGAGAAGCTTGTTGATATCTGGGACAGGTAGGTATTTGCTTTTCTACTCAATATTGCTTCCTTGTGCTCATGTATCTAGAACGATGAATAAATACTTTGAATTTAGCTATTTATGCATCTATATATTTTTCAACTCAATGTCTTTGCCAGCGTTGTTATCGTCATATTTGGAATATTCAAAATACCAGTATTTGAAAAGAATGGCCAAGTCTATACCATTTTCAAGCGTGATTTCGAGCAAATTTTGAATGACCACAACTGATAGAGACTCTGGAGAACTAATAAAATAATCCATAAAGAAGTAAAAAAATACGACGAAAAACATCACAACATTGTAATAAATAAGAGTTCTTGACCGCCTATACGATATGTCTGGGTTTGAGATCTTTTCCTGATTCCATCCCATGTACAGTAAGTAGAAATAATAAGCTTTTGATAAGCACATAACTAGAGTTTGCAATGGGAATGTTTCAAAATCCAAAAAACTGATAACCGATTCTATAAGCAGTATTGTGCAAAGAAGGTAAGCAGCCTTGTAGTTTCTGAAATTCAATGGTCTGAACTTCAACAAATTTCCATCATAATCTTTCGAAACTAATGTCATAGAGAGTATTGATGAAGTCATCATAAAACTGTTCAACAAATGTTTAATGTAGATCAAACTTCTAATGATTAAAGATGATTTCTCAAGGGTTGTAAAATGCCTGAGACCGTTGATGATAGTATTGAAAATTGAACTCAAGAGAGTTGTCCATAAGCAAATAAACAACGCCTTAAATATTGCACCTGTCCTCTCGAATTTGATATTTTTGAATGGCCATAAGTTAAAGTAGCACATAGATAGCAGAACAAGAAAACTGGCCTCAATCGGAATAACAACCAAATCTGCCTTCAATTCAATAAGTGATATTTCATGATCAGCTTTGGTCCAGAAATCCTCAATCCTCAAGATATCACTGTTCACTATACAAAATATGTTTCCTTCTGAAACAGTACAACTATTTTCCCAAAACTTTAAAGGCAGCAATACAAAAACTTTTAGTGAAACCTTTAGGATGAATAGAAACCATCTAGGAGACCAGTATGTGAAAAAATATATCCAAGGAGTTGACAGTTTCCCCTGAAGTTGTATCAATTTCAGTCTACTTGAGTAGCATGCAAATATCAAATGGAAGAAGTAAATAAAATCGATCAGCCAAAAGATGTTTTTCTGATCGAATACAAATGTACCATCCTTCAAGGGCAACAAACAGATAAAAATCAGGATTGTAATGTAGACTGGCAAATATCTCAAAAATGAGAACTTTAACGAACCATAACAATTGCATGAATAGCCGGTGATCAAAAAGAAGATAGCATGAAGTAAATTTTTCGCCCAGATAATTATTGTGGTACTTATTGAATCTTTCTCGAAATTATGCTGTTCGTGGTATAATACCCTTGAATGATGAGTGACACATGCATAAATCAGAACTATTGATAAGAAAACATTGAACATGACTAGCGGTTTAAGCATTGGTAACAAAGTTGATGGATACTTAGACAACCTGAGAAAAAGAATACAAAGGATAGAGAGCGATGAAATTTCAGCAATTACCACGTCGAACTTATATCTGGTAGCCCACTGGTAAAAAGAAAGTTTGGAATAGCTATAAAACGCCGACAACGTTGAGACACGAAGTGAATAGAGACGACTGTATCTACTCAAGTCCAACTGGTCGTCCAACTGGTCGTCCAACTGGTCGTCAAAATATGAATTGCGAGTATTCACAGCTTTGGTTTCAGCGTTGAAGTCGCCATATGCATAATAACAGTAAATATCAGATGATTTGGATTCGAAATAATGGGGGTCAAACTTATTTAGATTCGAGTTGTTAAATATGAAACTTTCAATGAATGAAGAGTCACTCGACTCATCTAATTTGAATCCATTAGTGCACATGCCATCATTCTCATTCTCGTCACAGAAGTATTCTTCTGCATTGTTCAAATTAATGATATCTTTGTATGGCGTGACGACAAGAATGTTCCAGCTTCAAAATTTTCCATACCAGTCCTCAAGCCATTAAAGTAGAACTTATATCCACAAGTGCCGCTGCCATTCGTGAATTTTTGACAGTCGTGAATAATCAAATGTTTGCCATCTGATGACTTTCTATATTCAATAGCATTCACTCTTGATGTTAATAGAAACGCCAAAAGAACTGCCCTACGAATTCCATTCATCATTCCATGAAGTTAAGCAGCAATGGAGGAAGTCACAATTCTATTTTTTTTTGTTTTTTTTCTTACAGGAAACGATTTATATTCGAAAAGTTCGAACTTACCTACCTGGTAGTCCCGCCTGACGCTTTCATCAAATAGGGAAATAATCAAGCATTTTTTCTCACCCGAGAAACTCAGCTTTTTTATTGAAAAAAAAATGCCTAACTTGACTATTGTGTCAAAAACTGCGTTTCGATGCTCTTTACAGTTTCAGCAAATATGAAGGGCCAATCCAAAAGTTTTGACTCATTTGTCTCCTGTCAAGTTTTTAATATTCGTACTTGTCTAATGAGTATTACCCGGAGTATGAATGACGAATGGTTTGTATTTAACATGGAGACAGAACTAACTGTTATCTATTTATATGTGTTTATATTTTTTCTGGAAGGCGGTGTGAACCTAAAACATATCAAGAATATGAAGGATTTCATTTTATTTACAAAGCCAATGATAACTATTAATTTGAAACACACCACAAAAGTGGAACTAGGCATATGATTCACGGACGACGAAAGACAACATCAGTTACTCGGCTTATCGAAAGGGTTTCGAAATACAAGTACATTTAATTGAGGGGGAAAAAAAAAAACAAGCACCCAAAGGTCATACAAGCGACACCAATATGCTCAACCAATCAATGCTCAACTTGGTGTTCATCAGTATGCCAAGCAACGTGGACGTTAGTTCCTAGCAAATAATGCATCAACTTTGATTTCATCTTCCCTTTTTGTTGCCGAACTGGGTCTGGACCCTTTCTGGGATTCGGGAATATTGATACTGTAACCAAAGTCAATTAGATAGACTTTCTTCGGTTCAGACTTAGTCAAAACGATGTTTCTAGCACGGATATCACAGTGCCTGATACATGAATTGTGGACAATTTTGAGCTGAGCAAGAACAAGCTCTTTGTTCGCTTGTGTTTTGTTATCGTTACTCCATTTCTCATATTCTATTCTCTTGAGAATCAAAAATGGACCAGCCATAATGGAGAACCCCTTTTCATCATAGAAACGTCCAAATAACACTGGTTGTTCAATATACACACTGTTGAAGCCATCTTTTTCTGATAGCAATGCGTAGTTTTTTTTCTCCCTGAAGAAACTTTCCAAGACCAAGCTCCTCATTCTGTTTGCTGGGAGGAATCCATCATGGTATCTGTTGGCTCTGGTATAATCGAAACATTTGATTACATAGTCCAACTTTGAATCTATCTTGTCGATTAGACCAGTTTTGTTCACGAACTTCTCTACTATCAGTTTCA
>PPKG02000051.1:0-15182 GCA_003706045.2 Peterozyma toletana | reverse complement strand
TCTGGACAAACTCTATTTTCACAATTTCACAAACTCAAATTCACAATTTCATAAGCACATTCTTACAACTTGACAAGCACCATCTCACGTCATCACCAAATTTGAGCATACTACCACCAATCTTGGAGCATACCTTCACCAACACACTGGCACAGGTTCACCCCACCAAGCGATGACGAAAAATTGTGTCGGTTTCGGTAAAAATTTGGAGGCTTTTGTATATTCCCCTTACATTGTAGCTTTCGTTCGCAATAATCTGTATGTGACACTTGGAAAAGGGGTAGAAGAGAAGCAAAACACACGAGAAAAAGAGACACAGCAAGACACAGCAAGACAAAAAAACAATCCAGCAAGACTCTCCCTTCGCTGCGCTCAGGTCGAGGAACGATGATAGCGTTTCGTATCAACACGTTCTCAACACCCGTCGAGTGTGTCGATGTGTTGGGTAGCTTGCGTGCCGACACCTGTCAATCTTTTTCAACACCTTCCCAACACCTTCGGAGGGTGTTGATGTGTGGCTACCGGTTCGTATGGATGCAAGTCCCGGTGTTGAAGTGCGCCGTCTTCGGTGGTTGAATTCATAATTTAAAACCCTTACTGGATCGTACACTTTTAACGCCTGCTTTTGCTTTGTTAACCCAACCAAAGAGTATGTGGTGAATGGTACCTCAAAATGATTGCATGATAGGGGATGTTTCAGTCGGGAATTCAGATTTCCCCTGCAATTCACAATTCAGGAATTACCATTTTTGGCGCGATTGTTAGGATTGAGTTTTTCTGAGCTCCCCATACAAACTGCGCTTAACTATAAGCGCAGGGAATGCGAAATCTGCTTTTTCACTATGTGCGCAGCACGGAAAACAGGACGACGTAGTATGTGTTGTGGACATGACTGGTTCTCCAATTATACCAGCAGCTGCAGACAGCTTCAGGAAGTTGAAAGTGAGCTACAGAATCATCAGAAACACATATGAAGGGATATTTTCTTTGAGTTCGTTCTTAGCTCTTTCGGTATACGAACGCCTGAAGTTGAAAACCAAGGAGTTCACAGAAGAATCAAGATTTATGAGTCATAAACTTACAAGTTATCTCCGCAAGTCGGATAAGAAATTATGGCTCATTTTGGTGTCCAGGTGGAGAAGACGTGGCTGGAATTGAAAGACGCTTTAATATCAAGTGAAAAGTTACTGAGATTCATGGGAGATATTTCAGTAATACAGCTTAAGTATTTGGTAGGCGTCGCCCCTGAAGGTAACTTGCCAGCCATTCTATGCGAGCCAAATATAACGTTATCCAACATAGACGACGATGAAAACAACATTCAAATGGGATATGATGCATTCAACTCTCAAATAATAGGTATATCTGGGGTCGACTTGAAACTGGTAGTAGAGATCTTCGAAAACAAGACGACTGACCTGCTAGGCAAAATAGATACAAACTTGAATTATGTCATCAAATGCTTGGATTCCACCAGAGCTAACAGATACCACGATAGATTACTCTCTGTAGAAGAAATAAAAAAATTGGCCTTGGAAAGCTATTTCAAAGAAAGAAAAGCTCACAATATTTTATCGAAAGTAGTTGGCTTCAACAGTGTATATATTAAGCAGCCACCGTTACTCGGACGCTTTTTCGATGAAAAAGGTTACTGCATTATGGCCTGTCCGTTTCTGACTCTTAAAAGGATAAAGTATGAGAAATGGAATGACAACAACAGAAATCCAATGATCAAAAAGCTTGTTCTAGCTCAGCTCAAGCTTGTTCACGATGCAGGTGTAAGACACTGCGATATTCGTTTGCGAAACATTCTTTTAACTGAATCCGAACCCAAAGAAGTGTTTCTAATTGATTTTGCCTATAGTATCAACATTCCAGCATCCGAGAAAGAGTCGAGACCCAATTCTGCAACGAAGACGGAAGATGAAGAAAAGGTCGATAGACGCTTTCCTGAGCAATATATAGTGGGTGGTATGGCTTGATGATGGATATTTTTCTGTTTGTAATTGATCAAGCTCTTGGTAAATTTGATTCAATTGTAGATAGTCAATTCAGAAAACCGAGGTCTAAGTCCCAATCCGACTCCCAGAATGTAAAATTGTTGACTAGAAGGATATTCTCTTGCCTTTAACGATTTTTGTTCACTATTTATAAAGGTTTCTGTGGGCATCTACTAGAATCGACCAGCTCGAAATACAATATTTTGGATCCTGAATGAAAGGTTGTAAATTGTGACTTAGTATTAAACTAGTCAAAGCTCGTAAATAAGAATTCAGACAAAAGCCGTTATAAGATATCGCAGCGTCGCGACCTTAAAATATCTGATCACATAGCAACATGAAATTGCATATGATTAATTGATTAATTGATTCATTGATTGATTGATTGTGCTTTGAGATGTATTTTCATCTTTATTTGACGCTGGTACCTCTTCCAATCGTACATTATTCATCACTTCCATAATAAATTTCAAAGAGCTTTATACCATCACGCAATGTAGTATAAACAATAGACTGATAAGCTAGAGTTGGCTTGAACTTGAACCTTTCATCTTGATTACGTCAAAGTGTGTACAATCAATATATCAATCAGTATTAGTGATGAATCGGTGATGAGATCGATATCGATAACATTGCGCGCTCCAGAGAAATATTCAGTAAAAACAAACAAATGAACAAAACAACTCAAGTTGCTAACTATCAAGTGGTATTTGATTCAATACATTATTCATATGTTATATTCACATCATAAAAGGCCACGATGGAAATAAAAAAAGAATGAAAGAGCTTAATCACTACTTAGAGTATACAGTACGTCGTTATGAGCAGCCGCTGCATCTAGAGGATATAACACCCAATGAAATTGAAACTATAACACAAGACTTCCAGCGGTTAGCTGATGAGTTAAATCAAAAAGGTGACCTTGGCCCTGAAGAAATGAAACAGCTGAGATTGAAACTATTGGTTAATTCCTCACTTGATGCACCGATATTGAAAGACTGTAGAATATTTGGTGAAAACGGGTTTGCAAAGGATGTGCCTTTGGAAGATTATTGGGATACTTTAATGGATATCAAGCAAACAGGACTATTTAAGTCTATAGATGCTAATGATTCCAAGAAAGTAGCCCAAGCCTCAATATCACTCTTTGCTAACGGAGCCGTTCCCATGCTACCACTATTCACTACTGAGAAGAGCACCAGTGATGATAGAGGCAACACCCAAGTTACAAGCTCAAGAAGAAGTGTGACTTGCATGACAACAAGCAACAATTATCTACACCGCCATTATCACAGAGTTCTACCAAGTTTCGACGTTGAAAACAGCGAAGCACTGAAGCAGAATATTCGTGATGAATTTCTGCTACATCACAGCAATTTTTTCAATTTCAAAAATACTCGTCGAGGGAATTCCATTAATCTTAGGGAGTGGCCTATATTTAATGTGGTTTACCAACCAAATAACGAGCTGGATGTATCTAAAAACTTTGTATCAACTTATCTTGACCCATTGCAGAGAATATTGCTTCATCACCCAAATATTGATTGGATTGACATTATGAGTCAGCTGTCCACAAAAAAGGAACTTGATGCTTACGATTACAAACTGAAGTTGCAGTGTAAGCAAAATTTCAGGGTTATTCCAGATTTTCTTTTTAGTGGTACTTTATCACCTAACAAAGAGGTTGGATTGAAAATCAATCTATTTGTTGTCGAAATGAAGAGAGGGTTTGTGGGAGAATCCTTCGATAAGTTCAGAAATGTCAGTGGATACGGCAAGGCCTGCTTTGACTTTCAAACTGGTTTCACTCAATTGATTTATCAAATGTTGTTCACCGAAACTCCTTTGGGGTTGCTTTCTGACTGGGATTCAACCGTTGCGGTTGAATTTCTGGATTTTGAGGCAATCAAAAAGTTGCTTGAACAGGCTCCAGTTGGTGCTAACACAGGGAAAATGGTTAAATTTTTTGATGCTACTGTTCTCAAAGTAAATTGTTATGACGAAGGGGTAACCAGATCAGCAGCACTAATGGCACTTTCACTGAAGTATATTGGGAGATTGATGGATTCATCATACAGAGCACAGTTGAAGCAATTTTGTAAAGATGCTTTAGATTCTCTTTTTATAAAGCCTAATGAACGTGCTGAAGAGGTTAAACTGAAATATGAGATCTATGAACTGTTATATAATGTCATAAGGAACTCAAATCAACAAGACAAGGTGAAGAAAGCAGAGGCTGAAAAGAAGATTTTTGATGCTGGGATCAAGTTGGACGATTTTGAAGACATTGCAAACAGTCTCGCTTGGAGAGGCCCCCTAGTTGAAGCTCGACAATCTAATGAATTTGACGTTTCTGAAGTTGTATCTGGTAAGGAAGTTTTTACTCGATACTCTTGTGTGTGTCGTACCACCGATCATAAAGTATTGAAAATATACGATCCCGTTCGGGCGCTTGATGTTGTATATGATTCTGATGACTCAGAGAAAGCGAAAGTTATTTCTTTCAAGAATTCAGCCACTGACTTGATGATTATGTTTTTAAGTGAACTGACGGCTTATCAGGAGTTGAAAGAAAAACATGTTGATTGTATTCCTCAGGTATATGAGTATGGCTACGTAACCAATTCTTGTCAAGCCGAGAATCATATTGTGTCTGACTTATCCGGTGCTGATGGATCATATCTGCTCGATGCTGGCGGTGTTTACATTTTGATGCAAGATCTTGGCACGAACATTCTTGATGATAGTAATTATGGCCATTACTTACTTGCGCGTGATGCTTTAGATGAGATTCATAAGGCAGGTATTGCTCATGGCGATATTCATCATGGAAATATCATCATCTCTAATACGTATCAAATGAACGATTCTGTTGCAGAAACAAAAGAGAAGCCTGATAAATGTTTCTTCATAGATTTTGGTTTGTCGAGGAAGCTGGGAAAGAACAAGGGTACTCGTTTGTTCTCTGGAAAGGAAAAGGACGTTGAGAAGTTGAAGATAGCCGATCTCTGTAAATTGAGTGAAATCTTCAGGTATCCAACTTTGAAACATAGCTCTACAAAGAGACCAGAGAATACATTAGGTGAAGGATCAAGTAGTAAGAGACAAAAGAGATAGCAGATTCAGGGGTTTTTACAATCAGACGTCAACGCAAGTCAATGTATATAAGGGTTTAATAAGAAAATACTAGCGTTGAGATTGTGCTTTCAACTATGAGCAAGAAAGGAAGAGCTGTTGCTAGTCTAGAGAATTAAAAATTAAAGAATAGCCACCTCAAAATGATCTTTCATGCGAAAAGAGAACACCTTATACAAACCAGCGGGTAGGCTCAATGAATTTGCAGAACTGGTTTGATTGGTCAAATCATTCTATTGTTCAAGATTCTTCTTCTCTTTACTGAAGTCATGCATGATGTCTATCAACTGGTTTCCACTTTTCTTTCCTTTGATTATTCATGCTAACTTTCTACATAGGCCTTTCGTGTATCGTGTTCACCGGCTCAAATTATAGTATGTTGTGATCTTTATGTCAGATTTTCAAAGTTCAGATGACAGATAAGTATGACCTGATATTAAAAGAAATACAGGTTGAACAGACTCCTAAGCTATATGAATATGGTAACATGACATGAATTTCGGTGCAGTCTTGAGGATTGAGGGTTTGTTCAACGTAGATCTCGTAGATTTGAAACTCGTAGGCATCACCACTATGTCACACTACAAAAAATACATTTTTTTTTTCGTTTTAGTCGTAGAATTTTACTTTATCATTGCTGTTCTGTACAACGAAAAGGACCTGTTGTGAATAAAATTGCATTTCCAGTCTCTGATTATATTACACGATACTAGGGTGGAAGTTTTACCAAATCCCTCGATGAAAAATCAAAAAATTTGAAAAACAATAAGGCATCAAAAACAAGCCTTTGCGACATGCATTGCATCCTATTGTTAGAAACAAACTAAAGAAATGACTTCTCATTTTGATAGAAATCTATATTAGGCTAGGAGAAAACAGATAAAGTACCACTCTAGCAAAGTTAGGCAACTACATACAGATTATGTATGTGCTTAGCACCAAGATTGTGTAGATAGAAAAAACATTATCATATGTAAAACATATATTCTACAGAAGTATCGATTTCTTTCGTTTTAAAGCATTTCTTTATCGGAACAGAATGTTTAAAAAATATCTCAACTTCGCATGAGATTGTCTTCCCGCCTCTGTATGCAAAAAAGAACAAAAAACAAACAGAGTATATAGATGAACGATATGGGGTTCATGTGTAACAACAGCCTTCAAATGAAGAAATTCAAAAGCTATCCCAATGGTTTTACAAGTACACCAAAACGTTTCAATACATAAACACCAAATACAATAACCGTGAAAACCTATTCCAATTTATCATATACAGCTGATCACCACCTAAATTTACTCCAATGAAAGCTTATTTCAAACAACTATTCATCTCCAACAATACCTTTCTCTAGCATGATCTGGTGAGTTTTCCTGAGCTCCCCCATACAAACTTTCGCTTAACTATGGGCTCAGAGAATGCGAAATCTGCTTTTTTGCTATGTGCGCAGTTGCGAAAACAGGACGTTGTATGTCTTCTTTAAACCATCTTGTCCAATGCCAAAAATATGGGGATGCATGCAAAATAGCTGAGTTTAAGACTAGAAGTTCGAGTCCATACCCTTTAATAAAAGCTTTTGCTCTCATAGACATTTTGTTTTGTTTATTTAGAAAATTAGGAACAGATTTTTGAATCCAAGAGTTGGGTATTTGTTGCTTGTGTTATACCTATTTTCGACATTGACACGGATGCAAAAATTAGTTCTGCCCTTGATGTGATGTATCATCTTTAGAGTCTGTAGCCATATCTGCAGAACCTCTTGTTTTTCTTTTGACTGATGAAGACATATTGAATACAAAATAAAACTATTTATATACATCTAAATTATAGGTGATTTTAGACCCCCTTCTCCACTCCCTTCTCTCACACTGAAGTTATATCTTACTTCGGTATTTCTACATTTATTTATATCATGTTCGGGGATGATAATCTGTTACCTTTGCAGTTACTCTACGTACTCTGCGTTCTATTTACTTGGATCTAAATATTGAAGCCCTACCTCTCTTCCGTATCATAAGATCAAGAATTCAGAGGATTGCAGTTGTGGTTTTGAATTGGTGGTGGAAGCCAGGCTGTACGGTCGATGATGTTAGAGTTCCCAGATTGGCACAATGAAGCATTACCACACTAACGAACTATAAGAGACTTTAGAAGCTCGATAAGACATGCTAAAGAAGTCGGAGTCATAGAGGTCAACTTGCTATCGATTGCTCGTGCAATTTCAGGCCGGATTGTTCGTCATTATAATGATCAAGGTGTTTTGAAAAACCGAGATCAATAGCTTTTCGTAAGAATGATGGATTTTGGTGATCAATTTGATCGTTGTAATCTTTTTTCTTTTGTTCTTCCTTTGTCATCAGTTTATTCATTCATCCATTTTATTCTGATACTGGGATCCTTTGAGGGATTTGTTTTAGGAAATCATCTTTGATGTAATTTTTATTGAATTTTCTTTCTTTCTATAATCAAATGTCATTTTCAAAAACAACTTTGTACGCCAAAGACATACGAAGAATCGCGAAAATTTTGGTATATAGTGTGCGAGTGTCCATGTAGACTTGTGATCGTATGCAGATGGCTGCTTCGAGTATTGAGGTACGGTGCAGCAGCATGAGTTTGTAATTGATATAATTGCGTGGGTCTGGTTCGATTTTCCTCTTTATAGCTCTAGAACTCTACCAATTATTGTCCAACGATGTTGCAAATACCACCATCGTAATCGCGTGGATGGGTTCCCCAGAAATAGAGTGTTGAAGGACGCATATTTGGAAAAAAAGTGAAAATGATTGGTTTTGAAAAAGTATAGCCAGAAGGACGTCTTTTGGATATTGGAAATAGTAACGAATGGAAAATATACATACATGATGAATGTAATTCTTTTAAATTAAATATTATGGATAGATTAATTAGGTTTTTGAGTCTCGAATCGCATTAAGTTTGATGTTTAAAGGTCTGATATTGATAGTTTTATGTGAATGTATAGATGATATAATGTTTTATTAATAAATTTGTTCTACGTCCTTCTTGATGAAACTTGATCAGCAATAACTACCGATTTAACAGTTTATATTACAAATATGGGATGCTGTAACTTTCCTTACTAAATCAAGTAATTAAGAGTAAGAGGTATAAAGAATGGTTATTGGTAGCAAGCCGACACCTGTTGCTAAGCTGACAATAGTTGGGGGGCAAAAACTGAAGAAAAAAAGTTGGACGACAAAGAAAAAAAAATTTAGACCACAAGATAGGATAAATCAATCAACAGTTCTATTAATCATCAGTCCAAAGATTAAAAGAATTGGAAGAAGAAACATCATGATCTATTGGGAATGAAAGCATGAGGATTAGTTGATAAGTTGAGAGGTAACATACCCATGGATATGGACCAATATCCAAAATTGTTCTGCTCATCAGGAAGTCCAACACACCCACCCACTCACACACCGTTAACATTAACGGCCAAAAATTGGCGATCGCGACGGCCGACCACATGAAATATTGCTTTCCTATCTCTCTCTCTCGACCATAATCACTTAACAACTATCTACTCATATCCAATCCTTTGACTCTCTGTTACTACTATTATCATTCCAAAATTATTTAAAAGCTCAAAACACCGCTCTTTTTAAACACAAAACAAAACTCTCCCTCCTCATTATAATCATTCTTTCTTGCTTAAATTCCTTTTAAAGTCAGTCACCTTATTAATACTTTCACAACTAAATCAAAACACCCTCTCTTCTTCTCTATTTAAATTCCGACTGCAAATACGACTCACTTTCATAATCATAAAACAATCAATTACATATTATCCTCACAATCTTACTCTCTTCTCTTCTAATAACTATTTTAGGCTTTTATCTCACACTTTTAATATCCTCTTACCACTAAAATCTCCCTCTTTTAATATCCTTAACTACTAGTGGCGCTAAAGGATCAAAAAATGTTCGGCAATAATCATTTCTACAGTTATTTATCCCTAGATACGCCAACCAACAAATCAATCACATAATCATTTAACTTCTCAATGAATCACATAATCTATTTCTCTTCAACTAATCCCTTTACTCATTTTCAAAAACCTCACCATCATAAACTCAACTATTCAAAACACCACTATAAATTATAAACTAAACCATATATACTACTAATTTACAATTACATAATCATCAAAATTACATTATCATTACCAATACTAATCTCAATCTCTAACTTAACCCTATCTACAACTAATATAAAATCTCATCAATTTTCACAATACCCAACCCATATCAAATCAAAATCAATTACAATAACTCATTTACTTTTCCATTCAATCAAATCAAAACACATTCATCAACTTCAATAACCAATCATACATCTTCCAATAAACTTCTTTCCATATTTCTACTATCCTTCAATCAAACTCCTTTTCATTTATCCTCATTCTACACACCACCAACACATAATCACTAATCCACTCATAACTTTCATAATCTACACAACTACCAAATACCCAAATACCTTAAACTCATTACTTCACTTAATCAAAATTTTCCTATTATCTTCAATCAACCCACTTCTTCAAACTTATCAATACTACTCATTACTCATTTCAAAACTCTTCCCTTAATTCAATCACTAACGTACCTCACTCAATACTTCCTACTAAATATAACTATACTCAAACTCATTTTCTCTAAACAATATTCATTACAATCACCCATTAAATCACATACCATTCAACTCATCTTTTCATAATCAACTAATTTCAATACACAACACACCAGTAACACTTAAATACGTGTTGGTACAAAACATCATCAAATATTTGTTGGTGCAAGTATTATCTAGTGTGGATTAGTTGTATACCTTTAAAGAAAATCAGGAAATTCAATAAACTAGACAGTTATCATTAGAATGAAACAAGGTGAGAAGTGATCAGTGACAACTACGAAATAGGAAAAGATTCAAAAATCAATAACCTTTTTAACTAAAATCTCGCTTTCTCGAACATAAACTCAAAGAAACACCTCACCTCGTCTAAAGGCTTTTTCAATCCCAAAATGTAGCTTATCCAAATGCGGTGTACTGATGTGGTAGCTTTTACATAGCTGGAATGTAGCTTTTGCAAAATACATAGTTAACGGCCGTGTAGCTTTTGCAACTCCCTTACTTAAGGAAAAACACCTTTTGCAAGCTTGTAGCTTTTGCAGACCCATTTTGGGGGCTTGTGCAACTCCCATAGTAAAAAACACTTTTTTCTCCAAAAAAATTGGGTCCGTTTCGGTTAAATTCCCCTTACATTGTACCTTTCGTTGCCAATAATCTGTATGTGCTTTTGCGAACGGCGGCTCGGTAATTTTAAAGTTTCAATATGGTCTTTGATCTAAATGTACATCCAAAATAACTATAAATCGGGCATTGAATCTGATGTTGAATCAACAATCAATGATCCTTCACAAGTTCATTCAATATACTCCACAATCTATCACCAGCACCATTAGTCAAACCTTCTTTGATATCTGGTCTAATTATACCAATAGCTCCCCATGGTACGATGTAGGAACCATTTTCTCTGAAAGTTAAAGCTGGACTCAACGCGCCAAACAACTCAGTATATGCACCATAAATTGGGGGATAAGATATTCTTGTGAAAAGGAATACCGCGAATTTAGGCATATGTCTACCTAAATCAGTGGTTAAATAACCAGGATGCACAGCCACACTAACAATATTTTGAGTTTCAACCTCACTTTTATGATTGATACTCCATAAATGTGATAAATAAATATTACACAGCTTGGATTGACCATATTTCTCGCCTGTCTTGGTTGGATTTTTCGAGAAATTCAAATCATCGAATTGAATTCCACCGTTTGAAGGGGCTGAGAAGTGCGCAAACGATGACAACCAAACTAATCTCTTGAAGTTGTCGCTATCTGGCTTCAAGAAAATTGGGTCCAAATATTTTTGTAATAAGAATGGGCCAACCACATTAACACCCCACTGAATTTCAAAACCCTGCTTCGTTTTCATATCTGCTGGTGTCTGCATAACACCTGCATTATGAATAATGATGTTTAACTTGTCAGTGACCATCTTCAACTCTTCAACTCCTCCTTTGATGGAGGTCAAATCGGCCAAATCAATGCTAATCAAGTCAAGCTTACCAACTGCCTGCCCATCGTTACTTCCAATCTCCTTGAGCATTCTAACCATTGCATCTCCACCTCTTTGTTTACTTCTGCATGCCATGATAACGTGACAGTTTTTTTTCAATAATAACTTGGCTGCTTGAAACCCAATACCAGTATTACTACCTGTGACTAATGCGACCTTACCAGTCAAATCAGGATAGTCTTCAGGTAGGCATGCTGGTTTTGGATGCCACAGCTCACCGAGAAAAATTTTTAAACGAAGAAACATGGTTTTGCTTATATCAAATGATAACAATCATCACAGAAAACGTATGTCATGGGAGAACAGAGCAGTTAAATATAGAGTATAATTCATGGTGGAGAACGTCTGAGGTTAAATTCATTAAGAGGTTTCCTTCGTTTTCTCTTTTATGTACTTGTGAAGGCGCCTTTAAGGGACTTAAAATTTCTTTTTTGTGTTGTGGACATATCAATTGAAAAGTGGTCAAAGCTGAATACAGTAACGAAGCAGTTTTTTATGACTGAGAATCGAGAGATATTAGAACGAATTAAACAGTAAACATTCAATATCAATGAGAAAAGCTACTGGTAGCAACAGACTAGAGTATTGGAAAGTTGCAAATTTGACCTAAATATAGATTTTGATACCTACGCTCCGGTTTTGAAAGAAGTAGATGCAAAGCTTTCATGCTGAATGCCAATTTCATTTGATTGGTAGATGGTTATTTGTAAGACACGATTGACACCATCTCTCCTAATAAAGTGCTCACTACATATCCTTTTCTGGCTTGGTGACTTGGTGGGAACCATAAATGTCTTTCCTTTATGATGCGAAGACACAATTAGGTGCCTAAAAGAAGAAACTGGATGGTTTGTGATAACTTTTTGATAAGTGGTGGAATAACATCATGAAAACATGCCTCATTCCTTCTTTATATACCAACTTCTATCCGAGAAATGCCAAAAGAAAGTTGACGAAAATTTCGGACAAAGATGCCAACTGATTACTCTTATCTCTGAGGGATATTCTAACAGACCTTATCTAAAAATTTCATACTCTGGAGTAAGTTTTCAATTCCTCAGAAATCTATCACCAGTTTACCAGCCTCAAATCACCATTCCAAAAAATGTCAACTCACCACCAGTCCAAAAAATTCACTCACCAGCTACAAAAAAATTCACAATCTGCACCAATAGCGTATTCACCATCTTTCATTAGCGAGACACCAAGGCCTTTTTTTTGTGGCGCTCGAGTTGAGTTAGTTAACCTTATTTTACTCGTAAAATCACTTTCCTTTTCATTCACTTATTTACTTTTCCATTCAATCAAATTCAAACACAATCACTAACATACAATCAAATTTGTCTTTTTTATCAAAATACAATCACCTATACTCCGTAACTCATATCTACATTAATCTTTCATACCATGAAAGTTGTTTCGAATACTTCTTCCTGAAGCTTTGAATAACAGAAAAACCAGCAGTGGTGTTTTCTGGCTGCTCCATTTTGTAGAGTAGCGAAAAAACATGATCTAAGCCCGAGACATTGTCAAAATCAACTTGAAAAATGTTCTACATCTCTAAGAATCTATTGCTGATGAAAGAAAAGACTTGATGCATCCTCGTAGAAGATCATATTTGAGCACTTCCTTTCTGGTAGAGTTGGATTCGCCATTGATGGTGACCTCTTTCGAAGAATTGGTGTGTTTAGTGGTGTGTTGGTGGGGGCTCTTGTAAACCCCCCTAACATTGTAGCTTTCGCTTGCAATAGTCTCTATGGTGCGATCATCCTACTGTGGAATGATTATCTCTTGACTTCTTTCTTGTTTTCTGGTTCTTGGCTTGTGAAAATCAAGAACATTGAAAAAAAAAGGCACACAAATAAGAAGTTAATCATTGATTGACTCTCACAATAATAGACCAAAGGTGGAACAAACATAAAGCAAGTTATCCATACATTTTTCAAGAAAGCGGCATTGATCAGCATGATGATTTATTTTGTGTAAGTTATTTAACGTGAACGTTTTCAAAGCAGATTCTTGTTGGAAATAATGCCAAAAAAAAACAAAGAAATGAGAAAATTGTGCGCATACTCTAATTTATATTTCTTCTTACAAAGTAGCTGAAGAAGCTAGAAATTCTTCTGTCATTCAGCTATATTTTACTGACAAAAAACAGTGAATAGAATGACCTTTTTGGCCATGGCATTTATAGGGAAATCATACTAGATAGAACTACTAGGTCCATGAGCTCGCTCAAATTAGGCTTTGTGTAAACACATTGGAGTGATGATATCATAGCTACGGAAATCATGAAAGCCAAACTCTAATAAAATGGAAATCAGTGGTTTTTATGAATGGTGTAGCATTTACATACGGTTTGTGATCTCCATCGCAAAGACTTTAGAGACTTCTTTGAGTACTGCTGCCTTTTACAGTCGTTGATCTTTATGACTACTGTAAAAAGAAAGTTAGATGATACAAAATCTCTTGAAAAACATACACGGTTACTAAGTGCAATTTTTGGCCCCAAGACAAGCTTTCAGCAAACAGAATGAGGAGCTTGGTCTTGGAAAGCTTTTTTAGGGAAAAAAGAAATCACGCACTGCTATCAGAAAAAGATGGCTTTAACGGTGTGTATATTGGACAACCAGTGTTATTCGGACGTTTTCATAATGAAAAGGGGTTCTCCATTATGGCTGGTCCATTTTTGATTCTCAAGAGAATAGAATATGAGAAATGGAGTAACGATAACAAAACACAAGCGAACAAAGAGCTTGTTCTTGCTCAGCTCAAAATTGTCCACGATTCAAGTATCAGACACTGTGATATACGTGCTAGAAACACTTTTGACTAAGTCTGCACAGAAGAAGGTCTATCTATTAGACTTTGGTTACAGTATCAATATTCCCGAATCCCAGAAAGGGTCCAGACCTAGTTCGGCAACAAAAAGGGAAGATGAAATCAAAGTTGATGCATTATTTGCTAGAGATTGAAGTCCACGTTGCATGGCATACTGATGAATACCAAATTGATGTTGGTGGTGTGTTGAGAACTATGGTGTCGCTTGCATGACCTGTGAGTTCTTGTTTTTTCCTTTCCTTTGGTTTAATGTACTTGTATTTCGTAACCCTTTCGATAGTTCATATAACGATAGTAGCTATTATTCTCTGCTAGCCAACTAATTTTGAAAGATAAAAAATTTAGTGTTGAAAGCACAGGTTGAAACTCCGAGATTCAAGGTGAGACTAAGATTTGTGACTTTAGCTTTCCAGTCAATGTGATAACAAAATTGAAAGCTTTTGGTTGGTGGTTCAGATTACTTTGATAAAGTCTCTGCTCTTGATATCACACCTTTACTTTGATGAAAACACCTACGATGCTGTCCAGTTCCGCTTACCTTGCAGTTTTTTCTTTTCATTTTTTGTGTGCTTTTGAGAGATTTATAATGGACTTATCGCATTCTTTAAATGATGCCTCGGATTGATTGGGTGCAGGTTCAACTATACGAATCAGGTAAATTATTGAAAAGAACATTTGATATCGATGACTTTGATTTATTTGAACCATAGGTCAACTACTCTGATGCCTATCTCAATCTGATTTGATCTTGTGTAAAGATACTTTGAATAAAAGGTCGGTCGTCCTCCTTCTTTTCAAAAAATAGAAACTTTAAATAACTTCATGCTAATCTTTCAGTCTGGTATAGCTGAACTAAATGATAAAATATTAAACACAAAATTTAAAATCTCTGATGTTTTTGTTGCGTTTGAGATTTACATCATTTCGCTCAAGAGCAGAAAAAAACAAAATGATTAAAATAAAAGCACTTACTACTGTCGAGAGGTATAACTTCGTTCAATACCTTGTTTATATCTAGTATAGTGACATCGTGCAAGCAAATATGA